>NKZN01001489.1:0-44261 GCA_002374485.1 Metschnikowia santaceciliae | reverse complement strand
ACCAAAGTAAGGCAGAGCACACTCTATACTTTCTAAAGAGCGCGCCTTCCATTTCTGGAATGATCAGTCATTGCTCATTCTCAACACACTATTATACTACATATAAGCAGGACAGATGAAACAGTGATATGCAGGAATAGAGGAAGAAGAGTGGACGACGTCCTGCGGAAAAGGGAGCGGGCGGTAACTGAAGAGCAAGAGAACAAGTGATGACGTTGGGTCGAGTATAGCTTAGATATACAATCGCCCCGATTTATGCGTTAGTACATGACAAGGCGCAACATTATGAACGAAGCCTCTCTGCCTGATAATTTTGTTTTTTTGCTGTTTTTTTTGATACTAACAATGGGAGGTACGGGTCTTCGGCGGCAGTGCTAACGTAGTAAATGAACTATCAATGAGTCCATTGCTTGATTGATTTGTTGTGAAGTATAGTGTTTTTCAAAACTATTCCAACCACCGCAACAAAATGTTTCAAACCAGCGCAATAAAATGATTCAAACTAGCGTGACAAAATGTTTTGAACCAAGAAGACAGAATGGTTCAAACCAAGAAGACAGAATGGTTCAAACCAAGAAGACAGAATGGTTCAAACCAAGAAGACAAAATGATTCAAACCAAATGGCGTAATGTTTCACAGGAACTTTCATTAGAATTCAATATTCTGTAATCCTAAATCTGGAGGTTTGCCTCTTATATACTACATTTGGGAGTCTTGCAGTACCAATCAAGGGTGAAAAACGGACGGAACTGAACTGGTTTCATTGTTATACTGTATACAACAACCTGTCCATTTGGTTTGAAAGATGCGAAGGGGTACGAAACATTTGTTGCACTGGTTTGAATCGTTTTGGCGCGCTGGTTTGAATCGTTTCGAATAACACTGTAGCACGACAAAAAACTAGCACGACAAAAAGTTTCGAACCACACTAGCAAAATTAATCAAACCAATAATTTAAAAAGTTTCGTACGCCTGCACACAATCTTTCATACCAAATGGCATAATGTTTCACACCAACTTTCATTAGAGTTCAAATATTCTGAAATGTTAAATGTTGAATCTTTAATCTGGACGATTGCCTCATATGGTACTACATTTGGGACAGAAGTCTTGCAGTATTAATCAAGGGAAAAAACGGACGGAACTGAACTGAATGATTTCCTTGTGTTGGAAAACACCAATCAAGAGCACGCTACTAGCCCACGGCTTGCGGGGGTAACAAGCAATCAGTTTTCGCAGCAATCAATTGTAGCAACAATTGTTGCCGTGGTGAAGGAAGAATCTCTCCATTATATAATGGGAACTTCGCCCCATTCTAATATTACTAACTTTAATTTAAACATCAACTGCCTGAGGTATACCAAGATGCCTCCAAGAACCAGACCCACCAAAAGATCTCGTCCTGAATACTTCAATGAGCACTGACAACTCTCCTTCTCCTGCTCCTGAAGCAAACACTTGTCCTGAAGCAAACACTTGTCCTGAACTGTTTACATATCTTGATGAGACAATGAAACAGTGTCTTATAGTGTTAGTCAATCACTGGACGTTACTCCATGGTTACTCACTGGTCCCCGTGGGATCGACTGTTAACACGTCTACACCTTGATATCCTGTATACAACAACCAAATTTTTAGGCGTTGTGTAATCATTCATATTGGATTGGATTGTTCAATTTTGCTAGTGTAGTTTGGGTCGTTTTTCTGCGCTGGTTTGAACCATTCTGTCTTCTTGGTTCGAGGCATTTTGGTGCGCTGGTTTGAATAGTTTAGAAAAACACTGTCAGGTCCGAAAATAGGGTCCGAAAATATGTTAGAATTATTATGCGACCTGGGACGTTAAGCCTGTATTCGCATGAGGTTATAAGCTTCTCACGGCTTGTCAACGGTTATGGATCGTTTCCAGGAACGTTCCCCTATTGGTGGATGCGTCTTCCTGATCGGCTACTGTTGATAGTAGGTACTCGGCCGTATCAGCGTTATGAATACTCTTAGCTTAATTGATGAGATCTATATTAGACTGTCTATCTACGGTTTAAGTAATGGAGTCGTCTGTGCGTCTCCTGTAAGGCTAATGGACTTGTAGTTTCAATAATGGATTCAATGGCCTTCCATTCTGTGAACGCTTGTTTTTCAAAACCATTCAAACCGGCACGCCAAAACAATTCAAACCAATACTTCAAAAAGTTTCGTACCCCTTCGCACAGTCTGTCAAACCATATGGACCAGTGGTTGTATACAGGATAATAATGAAACCAATTCAGTTCCATCTGTTACCATGTCTGATCTCACCATTTGCCACGGCAAACACCGTATCAATGTAAGAACTTAACAGTAGCAGGACCTGTTAGTCTTATGATGGACGTCTTCCTTACGTTCTATACTTTATCATGGTATGTATTGAACCTAGAATACACGAGGAACTCCCTGGTTAATCCAAGGGGAGGAAAACCTCGCTGATATATACACTGGTTGTATGCATNCTGGTTAATCCAAGGGGAGGAAAACCTCGCTGATATATACACTGGTTGTATGCATCCCTGCATATACATGAAACACAAGCACGTTATATGCAAGCGTTACCCGACCGGGATACCTTGCATCTCAGTATCCTTGTGAAATCGTTTCCTAACAATCAAGGCGTTCGGCCGTGTCGGCATCTCGGGCATCGGTGGTCTTCTTTCGAATATTCCAGAACAAGCCGTCCCATTGTTCTAGTAGAGAGTTTTCCGGCAACACGTTTTTCTCAAAGTTATATAAGCCACCCCGGTTCCTTTCTTTGAGGAACCATCATCGAATACAAGTTTAGGCAATATACGTTATAATCATCGAATACAAGTTTAGACAATATACGTTATAAAGAACATAACACCATCCGTTTTTCACCCTTTATTGGTACTGCAACACTCCCAAATGTAGTACATATGAGGCAATCGGCCAGATTTAAGATATCAGAATATTGAATTCGAATGAAGGTTGGGGTGAGACATTACGCCATTTGGTTTGAACCATTGTGTCTTGTTGGTATGAATAGTTTTGAAAAACACTGTACCTCCCAACCTCTGCTCACCAGCCTTATCCACCAACCTCTATTCACCTGCACCATTCACTGAGTTAATCTATTAGTCTATTACTATAGTGAGTACAGTCACTTAGTCACTTAGTCTAGTAGTATAGTCGGTGACAGTGTATTCAATGTAGTGTGTAGTGTGTAGTAGGTAGTATAGTATACTAGTATGTAGTATCTAGTATCTAGTATGTAGTATCTAGTATGTAGTATCTAGTATCTAGTATCTAGTATCTAGTATCTAGTATCTAGTATCTAGTATGTGGTAAATCTGTAGTACTATAATACAGTGGTCTATTAGTATAGTAGTGTAGTGTCTAGTAATATACTATATAGAGGACTAGTAGCTGTGGTACTGTTATAGTGGTAGGATAAAGTATCATATAGGTGAACACTACTACTACTACTACTGACTGCCTACAAAAGTAAGGAGTCCAAGGAATCCATAGTATACATAGAGGGGATCCGGCTCAACCAAGAATGGTATCACTAGTGACCATAAGACGGATTCCCTTGTACACATTAGTAGCACAACTAAGAACCTAAGAATCTGAGAATCCGAGAAAAAAAAGACTTGACAATGAGCAATACAGTTCCAATGCTTTTGGACTCGTTGGAGAATAAGGACGTAACCGTGTCTGATTATGTAAGTAGGAAAGATTAATTCCAACCAGTATGAGCCCTGAACTGAAGGTGAGAGACCCACGCCCGGAATTAAAGGTGGTTGGGGTGAGGCCGGAATTGAGGGTGAGACCGGAACGCATTATCTTCAACACACTAAAAGATTCCACAAACGTTCTAGGCAAAACTAGTGCAATCAATCAATTCTAAGCTGGAAGAAAATTCGCACCCATTTATGAAGGACCATATAAAATATCAAAGGTTATTAACGATACCGCATATGAAATTCGGTTAAATCCTGAGCGAACAATCTCATTGAACATTACAAATTTGAAGAGCTACAACAAGTCATCTATCGAACATGCTCACATATCACCGTTCGAGATAGACGACATTCTCACCAGTCTAGACGACATTGAAGGAATCAGAAGAGTTAACCAACATCCACCGTTTATCGAATTGAAATGGAAAAACTCGGACATCAACAGACGGATTAATCCAAGCGACTACACCAGGATACCAATGGAATACAGAAGGATTTTAGAAAGCCAACTCGAAGAAGATGATAGAGTATACCTTAGAGGAGTTACCCTTAACTCGACAAGACGACAAGAAGAACCTGATTTCACCGAAGACACGCTTAGGATAAGAGAAGACCAGGACCAAGAAATACCGAGGACTTCGAATTGAAGATCCTCAAGATCGACAGGAAGAAGAAATGGAAATTGAAAATGAAGAACACAGAGAAGAAGATACTTGAGGACAAGTATCAGTCTAAGAGGAGGAGGATGATGTTAGACATGAGATTTACCGAATCTCGATACAGGACTTCCGGACGAACAGACAGGCATGTCTAAGATTTAATCAACATCAACTGTATGCAAGAAGGCCACAGCGATGACAGTATGCAACAAGTATAATGCTATCCGGTAAGGATAAGAAAGCAAGCGGATTAAGAAAGCAAGCAAAACCAGATAGCAAGCACGTGAGCGCAGTTGGCCGAAACGTTGCCCGACAGCTGGACGTTCAGCGGCCAACAGAGGAGCTCCGTTTTTGAAAGAGAGGAACTCCATTGCTTAAGAAATTTATACGACTTTAAGAGATAAGCTATATTAAACGCTCGATAAAACAATCATCACTTACACTAACTGAACGGGTGAGTTCCTACTATTAACAGTAGCCGTCAGAACATATTCAAATATTTAGGATAACCTTTTAGGCATCGTTCCTGGAAACGATCCACCACATTGACAAGCCGTTAGAAGCTTAAACGCTTTGCGAATACAGGTTCACGCCGCAGGTCGCATAATCATTCTAACATAACCTAAATTTTCTACTAAAAAAAACATGGACCTAGTGTCCGGAATTGCAGCTTTTCAACCAACCAAAAACCTCGTGATTTGAACCCCCAAAAAAGTGCTTTGCGTTGGTTCTTTTTCTGCTGAGGTTGCCTGGTGCACGGGTGCACGGGCCCCAGTTCCGGTTGGAACATGAGGAACCAGTACACCTCTGATGTACTGCATGTTCCAGGCGACTGCATGTAATCAGGACAGATGAAATAGTGCTATGCAGGAATAGACCCAGAGTGGACCACGTCCCGCGGAAAAGGGAGCGGGCGGGAACTGAAGAGGAGAGAGAATAAGAGACGACGTTGGGGTCGAGTATAGCTTAGAGATAATTGTTTCAATTCATGGGTTATTAGATGACAAAGTACAACACATAAGAGGCAATCGGCCAGATTTAAGATATCAGAATATTGAATTCGAATGAAGGTTGGGGTGAGACATTACGCCATTTGGTTTGAACCATTGTGTCTTGTTGGTATGAATAGTTTTTTGTCTTGTTGGTATGAATAGTTTTTTGTCTGTTTGAATAGTTTTGAAAAACACTATATATGACAAATCACACGGGCCGCCGCATCCACAATTGTTTCGTACTAGTTAACTAACAGAGAAGGGCTACAAGAAAGAGTGAAGAATCAGAATACAGGATAGTTGAGGGAAAGCTTATGCTCGCAAATTTTGCAAACAGATTGATATTAAACTTTTCTTCTGCTATAAGGTAAGCAGAGGTTCTCAGTTCATTTCATCTGAATATAACTGACGGCATGCTCTTCAAACCTTGAAGCACTCTCTTTGCAGTAAACCCCAAGGCGTTGTTTCATTTGAAAAGAGCAATCTTTCGCAAGCTGCGATTAACGATTCTTTGTTAGCAGGCCCTTTTCTCCATGATGCCCTTTAGCATCGTAGCCCTTCGTCATGAGGCATCAACATGAGGCATCAACATGAGGAATCAACATGAGGCTTCAACATGAGGCATCAACATGAGGCATCAACATGAGGCTTCAACATGAGGCTTCAACATGAGGCATCAACATGAGGCTTCAACATGAGGCATCAACATGAGGCATCAACATGAGGCATCAACATGAGGCATCAACATGAGGCATGCAAAGTAAAACAAGTTCACTCATACGCCTGAAATGGCGATTTCTAAAAACACTGAGTCCGTTTCGTGTGGAGGCGTTCAGCGATGCAAACATTGTTATTCCCTTCCGAGTACCGTGTTTGGGCATTCATCATTTACGCACACGGATCAAGCTGCTCTGACCATCTCCAAAGCTTTCACAAGGTCCGCCTTGAAGATTGAAGCTTGCTCATTATGGTCAAGATGGTAGGGAAACTCCAATTTCGAGATAAGCGATTCGGGGCTCATAACCGGTGGAACTTTGCCATCTACTAACGCATAAACTGGAGCGGTCATTCATATCTGTATCTAAACTATACTGAGAACTCTCATAAATACTGCGTCGTCCTCCTAAGCTTCGTGCACTTAGCTGGAGCCAACTCCAGCGCCTTCCTGAACCTTTGGTTCACGAACCAAAAATATTCCATATTCCGGTTAACACACGATAGCACAACATTGGCCAGCCGAGATATTACATCTCTTCCTTGCATGGACATGCCTTGTATCTTTTCCGTTACAGCATTCGGAAATCGCTGCATCTTCTCATCAATATCATTCTAATCAAAGATCTTCATTTGCTTGTGCAGAATACAACTTTCCGGTATGGTTCGCTCTGCTCCCCGTCCCCTAGGTCTAGGCACAACACTGTCCTGTTTCAAGTCTATTTGAACTATTTTAGTGCAATGAGTGTATTAGTTTTGTAAACTGGAATACCGGTCTCATGTAACACCCGATGAGTTCATCGATGGGCTAGGCAATCAGCACCTCATTGATTCTGAGCTTATTGATTCTGAACTGATTGATCCTGAGCTTATTGATTCTGAACTGATTGATTCTGAACTGATTGATTCTGAACTGATTGATCCTGAACTGATTGATCCTGAGCTTATTGATTCTGAACTGATTGATTCTGAACTGATTGATTCTGAGCTTATTGATTCTGAGCTTATTGATCCTGAACTGATTGATTCTGAACTGATTGATTCTGAACTTATCGAACCCACTTCGAGCGATTCTGGTCTCGACGATTGTTTTGCGTTTCTGGATTACAACAAGAGCCAACAACAAAATGAGATGCAGTGGAAGTGCCCATGATGCACGATACTGTTGACCAACCTATGAGTGACGAAGAACTGGTGATATCCCCGGGTAAAGATCGGGTAAGCGGCGCCAATACAATATCTATCCAAAGTACATTGAATACCTGGAGCAAGCACCGTTAACATAAACAAGTATGTGCTTGTAGTAAATGCGCAGATCCAGATTGCATCTCTTGATTCACAAAGATTAAGGAGAAATCTTGGCATGAGGTCATGGAGAAGGGTCATTCGACATATGTGGCAGCGAAAGAGTATAACATCAAACTTCAAACAAATGAAAATAGCTGCTCACACTTGGAAACAAAAATGGAATAAGGAGCTTTGTATGCAAATACAGGGGGAAGAGGAAGCCCCGAAGAAACGCGGACGTAAACCTATCTTGACCGAAGAGCACAAGTCATACTTGCAAGGATTGGTCGATGCAACGGTTACTTTGCAATCTATGTTAGATAGTATGCGGATGGCATTCAATAACATCAATATCAGCGCTGCAACATTGGCAACATTGGCAACGTTGGCAACGTTGAATAGGATTGTTACTAAAGTGTTCGAATTGACTCTCAAGCGGATTTCCAAATGGTCTATAATGAGGAGGGGCCTGGACGATATAAAGCAGCAACGGTCCGAATGGGCAAAAGAGTATGAACACAAGCTCAACTTTACCAAAAGCTGTATCTTTATTGATGAGGCCGGCTTCAACATCAGTATGAGGAGAGAATACGGTTGGTCCTCGGTAGGTTAGAAGGCAATAACACATGTACCTGTAACAGGAGGGTTAAATGTATCGTTTATAGGAGCGATATCTGCACATGGATGTATCAAACAAGAAGAGGAAGTTGGAGGCAGGTGAGTCTAAGTCCGAAGTAGTGCCAAAAGGTACCACTTCAAGAGGTACCACTTCAAGAGGTATCACTGCCAAAAGGTACCACTTCAAGAGGTATCACTGCCTTTTCACTGCCAAAAGGTACCACTTCAAGAGGTATCACTGCCAAAAGATATCACTTCAAGAGGTATCACTTCAAAAGGTATCACTTCAAGAGGTACCACTTCAAGAGGTATCACTGCCTTTTCACTGCCAAAAGGTATCACTTCAAAAGGTATCACTTCAAGAGGTACCACTTCAAAAGCTATCACTGCCTTTTCACTGCCAAAAGGTATCACTTCAAAAGGTATCACTTCAAAAGGTATCACTTCAAGAGGTATCACTTCAAGAGGTACCACTTCAAGAGGTATCACTTCAAGAGGTACCACTTCAAAAGCTATCACTGCCTTTTCACTGCCAAAAGGTATCACTTCAAAAGGTATCACTTCAAAAGGTACCACTTCAAGAGGTATCACTTCAAGAGGTACCACTTCAAGAGGTATCACTTCAAGAGGTACCACTTCAAGAGGTATCACTTCAAGAGGTATCACTTCAAGAGGTATCACTGCCTTTTCACTGCCAAAAGGTACCACTTCAAAAGGTATCACTTCAAGAGGTACCACTGTCAAGAGGTACCACTGTCAAGAGGTATCACTGCCAAAAGGTATCACTTCAAGAGGTATCACTGCCTTTTCACTGCCAAAAGGTATCACTTCAAAAGGTATCACTTCAAAAGGTATCACTGCCTTTTCACTGACAAAAGGTACCACTTCAAGAGGTATCACTGCCTTTTCACTGACAAAAGGTACCACTTCAAGAGGTATCACTGCCTTTTCACTGCCAAAAGGTACCACTTCAAGAGGTACCACTTCAAGAGGTATCACTGCCAAAAGGTATCACTTCAAGAGGTATCACTGCCAAAAGATATCACTTCAAGAGGTATCACTGCCAAGAGGTATCACTTCAAAAGGTATCACTTCAAGAGGTACCACTTCAAAAGGTATCACTGCCAAAAGGTATCACTTCAAAAGGTATCACTTCAAAAGGTATCACTTCAAGAGGTACCACTTCAAAAGCTATCACTTCAAGAGGTATCACTTCAAAAGGTATCACTTCAAGAGGTACCACTTCAAAAGCTATCACTGCCAACCATTTCTACGCGTTCGTGAAATCGGTTATAGATCAAATAGAGTCTTCTGATGAATTCGGTCAATTGAAGTACTTAGTTCTCGATAACGCAGCCATATCACAAGCGCAGATCTCCAATCATTGGTACTGCCCCGAGCATCTTGGAGCTTGTCTTGTTGCCCCCTTACTCTCCTTGCTTGAATGCAATGGAAGAATCTTGGGCCGTTTGTAAGCCCAAAGTCAAGCAGTCTAGGTTAGAAAAGAAAGACTTGACGATTGCAATTCGACAATCTATAGAACAACTGAGTCCTCAAAGTTATCAGTGGGTTTCGCATGCGCGCTGGAGAGTGTTAAGGCTTGTTTTTTTAGAGCGTCAATCATTCTAATTGTTAGGAAAATGTGCCACTACGACAAAACAAAAAGCAAAAAATAGAAAATAAAAAAGAGGAAAAAAGAAATAGAAAATAAAAAATAGATAAAAAAGAGGAAAAAATAAATAGAAAATAAAAAATAGATAAAAAAGAGGGAAAAAAGAGGGAAAAAAAGGAAAGTAGATGAAAAAGAGGAAAAAAAGGAAAGTAGATAAAAAAGGAAAAAAAAGGAAAGTAGATAAAAAGAGGAAAAAAAAGGAAATGTTTGGGTCCTTGGTATATGCAAAGATACCAACGCCAAAAAAGGTAATGAGCCCTGAAGCGGGAGACAGTGATCTTAGTCTTCCCTTTGAGTTACGTGAAATAGGCACGCGCCGAACATTGACACCAGGAAAGAACAAATTAGCCATTACATACCACTCGAGATATGGACATCCGAGTGAAGATCAATGGAGGGTTATCAAACAAATTGATGGTTTGAGACGCGATATCCCTGATTTGAAAAAAAGAGGAAAAAAAGGAAAGTAGATAAAAAAGGAAAAAAAGAGCGGTTGGATCATTTCGATTTTTCGTATTATTTTACGGAAAATAGTTTGAGGAATTTCGATAACACCAAGTGGTTTGGTTTGGAAGACTGTGTAAAGGGGTAAGAAGGTTTTTGAAATCTTGGTTTGAAACATTCTGTCTTCTTGGTTCAAACCTTTTTGCCGCAATGGTTTGAATAGCTTGGAAAATCACAGTATCAGCCGTGCTAGGGCGCCGTCTTCTAAGCCTTATGTGTGCCTTACTCAAATGAGAAGCACGGGTCTATACCTCTAGCTTTCTGCCACAGCCAAGTATACTTTAGAGAAGTTCGTGGAGTCACGCTATTGGCAATGATTTAGGCTCGGAAGCATTTCGGAGGTCTTACATTGAAAGTTCCAAATTGATAGCCATTGGAAAAGTTTCTAAAAGTATCGTGCATCAACTGTCTTCAGTTTATCCTTGGGTAGAGAGGACCCTCGGAAAGGTCACGTGCCTCGCCCGTTTTCAAGTACGTTATTTCGTAGCTCCCCACACACGCCGTTCGAGTGGTTTTCTGCCAGATATGTTTGGGACGAAAATAGAAAGAGTGTAGAGGTTCAAGAAATGTAGAAAAAAACTTTTTTGGGGGGAGGATAAAATGACCTGAGTCAATAGGTCGGAACTGGATATAAGCCCCGGATCTGGCAATTCCGGTGCAACCAAGGGTTAAAGAAAACCACTTTGGAGAAGGTCAATATGAATTACTTGAGCAGAAAATTCCAATGCTTGCACCCATTCCAAGCTTGTCTTAGGTCTGTTGTTGTAGTGTAGGGTGATGTAGTGTAGGGTGATGTAGGCTTGGTCAACGTAGGCTTGGTCAACGTAGGCTTGGAACACGCGACATGTGACTAGTACTTCTAAGTAGGATTCTAGTTTTCTCTTCACTTAGTCGGAGAGCAATTCTAAGAAGAATAAATAATGATAATTAAATAATCGGATAATATCATATATTTCTTTATCAATCTCTTATAAATCGATGATATTATATAAAGTAATAAATATAGAAATAGATATAAAATAGTAATAGGTAAAAAAAAAAAGAAATAATATATATCAAATATCTTAAGTAGGAATAATCTAAAAACTATAACCTCTTATAAAATGGAAGTTCCAACTAAATTATTAATCAAAGATAGAGATAAAACTATCAGTATAACTAAACATGTTTTAGATGCTGATATTAAAGGATGTTTTGACAATATATCACATCAATTATTTATAAAATTAAATTGATAAATAATTAAGTGAATAATAACGGCCGTAAGGCCGTTGTAAATAAAAGGTATCTTAAATTTGATAATTATACTTGTTATTCCCTTCGGGGTTTATTTTATAAATAAGATACACCATATTTTCTTTATTTTTCATATAACCATGAAATTTTAATTTATACCCGCCTTTGGCGGGATATTGCATATTTTTATCTTTAATAATAAAATAATGATTAACAATTAATTTTGATGGACTTGAGAGACCAGTACACGTGCGGGTACCGCATGCTCATGCCAAGCCATCCAGATGAAACAATTTTGGGTATTGTTGAAGAAGAGACAAAGGTAGAGCTAGGGCTTTATGGGCTCTTGTCTAGCTCTCGTCTAGCTCTTGTCTAGCTCTTGTCTAGCTCTTGTCTAGCTCTGGTCTAGTTCTTGTCTAGCTCTGGTCTAGCTCTGGTCTAGCTCTCGTCTAGCTCTCGTCTAGCTCTGAGCATTGTTTGGAAAAGACAATATAGATGAGGGAGTCTGACGAAGGAGAGAGATCGTTTGGGAGTCCCCAGGAATAACTATATAAAGCAAGGATCCTGCTCAGTGTTGAGCGGTATCGATTGTGAAACAGACATCACGAACTCACTACTTACATAGCAATAGAGTTACAAGACACATGACAGAACTGACTACCCAAGTCACTCATTTGAGAGAATTATTGCTGTCCAACTATATAACGGTTCCTGTATACCAATTGGTCTATGCTAACGTCAACATGTAAGGCTTGGTCAATGTAGGCTTGGTCAATGTAGGCTTGGTCAATGTAGGCTTGGTCAATGTAGGCCGCGACTCTCAACTGCTTATTGTTAAACTTCACAATTCTTAGGTCCATAAATTGGAGCCATTGTGATATGGGTTCCCAACTACATCATTTAGTTGTGGAACTCAAGCATGCATCTCACTCATTTTTATTCTGATCTGTAATCTACACTATACTAAGAATCTCTTTGAACGCACTGTTCATTTCATTTGAGCATCTTCACCCCGTGAATCTTGTTAACGTGATTTCAATTGTGATTGGCCTCTCTTAATTCATATTTTCTGGTTGTTGTCTGGTTGTTGTCTTTTTTTTTTGTTTTTTTTTTTCATGTTCAATAATAAGATAAAGAACATTTAGAAATTATTCATTATCTTTTATATTTATCTGTCACTCACTAACATGAGAACAACCACCACTCATCAATCACTCATGAACATTGAATTCAACACTCACATCACTAACCATAACCATTGACTGACATTGACTCACTGACTCTGAATGACCTACCCGACTGCCATTGACTCACTGACTCTGAATGACCTGCCCGACTGCCATTGACTGCCATTGACCTTCATGGCCGTTGACCTTCATGGCCGTTGACCTTCATGGCCGTTGACCTTCATGGCCGTTAACTCATGGCCGTTGACCTTCATGACCGTTGACCTTCATGACCGTTGACCTTCATGACCGTTGTCCTTCATAACTGCCATTCACCATATCATAACTGTCAATCACAACTGGTTCAATTGTTCTGGTTTTGGTTATTGTTCTGGTTGCCCATGAACTGCTTGGC
Source organism: Metschnikowia santaceciliae (assembly GCA_002374485.1). NCBI lineage: Eukaryota > Fungi > Ascomycota > Pichiomycetes > Serinales > Metschnikowiaceae > Metschnikowia > Metschnikowia santaceciliae. The sequence goes on along the minus strand of NKZN01001489.1, from coordinate 31,266 downwards.
CATGTTCTGGATATTCTCAAGCCCGCCTTCTCCGCCCAAACTATTGGCCATTTGACGGATCATGGGATTGTTCATCAACCCTTGCATGGCCTCGGGATTCTGCATCATGCTCTGTGCTGCTTGCATCACCTGGGGGTTGTTCATCATGGCCGACAAGTCGGGCATACCACCTCCACTAAACATCGACGAAAGGTCGGGCATTCCTCCTCCACCGAACATCGATGAGAGGTCGGGCATTCCCCCAGCTCCTGCTCCTGCTCCTGCTCCACCAGCTGCTCTACTTCCACTTCCACTTCCTGCTCCTGCTCCTGCTCCGGAAACTTCACTGCCACTGCTAGTTTCACTGCCACTTCCACTGGCAATAGATCTCTCCAACTCCTCCTCCACACGCTTCTTGGCAGTCTCGTAGCCCCTCTTCATAGCATCCGTAGGACTAGAGCCCTCCACCTCCATTCCCTTCTTATAAGCCTCCATGGCCTCCTTGGCATTGCCCAACGCATACTGCGCCAAGCCCAACCGCGAGTACGCCTTGGCAAACCCCGGGTTTATTTCAAGCGCTTTCTTCGCATCCTCCACGGCCTTGTCATGCTGCGAAGCCGAAGAGTACGCTGCTGCCCTATTGGACAAGTACACCACATTGGAAGAATCCAAACCAATGGCTTGCGTGTACTTGTCGATGGCCTGCACGAAGTCCTTGGCTGCCATAGCCTTGTTGCCCTCGGCCTTTAAGGCATCAGCCTGGGCCTTGTCGGATGCGGTGGCGTTTTGAGCCTGCGAAGAGGACGAACTTTGCGCGCCACTGGCAGCGCCACTTGCACCTGAACTGGTGGGTTTTTTTTGGGGTGTTGCGGAGTTCACAAGCTCCAATAAACTGCCGCCTAGTTTTTGGTCCACGGCCCCTGAATCTACTTTGGACACTTCGAATGCATCGGCAATACAGTCGATGGCCACATCGATGGATTCGGAAAAGTCTTCGCTTACCGTTTTGTCGGCCACGCTGGCCTGGAGAAACTTGATGATGGACACTGCCAAGTCCTGTTGAGAGATTGCCATTGTGTTGTAGCTGGGGAAGTTGAGAATGGGTTGGCTTAAATCGCGTATCAGGAAAGTCACGTGTAAATCACGTGTGCACGTGATAAATAGCACGTGAAGAGCACGTGTAGCACGGTGTACGGGTGTTCCAGAACATTCCACCAACCATTTCAAACTACACCAATCTATACGAACCTCCAGCAATTAAATTCATAAATCTCTAATCACAACCCCTAGACTAATTCCTAACACTCTCGAGACACTTTTGGAGCTGTACGTTTCTGTGCCGGAGCGAAAGCACCGACTCCCTGGCCAACCGTTTAAGCCCAAATGTTATAAACCGCAGTCTGTACAGAAGAAACAGTGAGATTTCAGCGGCTACGGCCTCGTGGCTGCGGCGAAGATTAGAGCCGAGATCCGTGATCCGCGTCACGTGCTCCGCCTTCATCGTCACGAGCCGCCGGTACTTGTTCTTCTTCAGGTCGCCCAAACCGAACATTAGAGAAAAATCGCTTTCCTCTTTGAAATGCTCGTCTGCAGGAACTGTTTCCACCGAAAACGTGCTTCTTTTCTGGAGCCGCGGTTCGGAGCCCGGGGCCCGTTTAAGCACCAATTCCTCCATTTCAGAGATTTCCTGGTTCAAAGTTTGGATCTGCTTATAAAGTGTTTGCCAAAGGTGGATCTTGCCAAACAAAACATCACACTGCTGAATAAGCTGCTCTGTGCAGGACTCGAGCCATGCCACGAAACCCTGGAAAGTGCCCATTGGAACAACCCCCGAGTCCCGTTTGAAGTTCATTATGTTTAATGCCCGGAGAATATTGTCATATGCACTCCTCAGATCTTCATCCTTCATCCTTACACATGAAGATAAGTTGCTTAGCTTTCGCATCACGTGACCGTACCGCATAAGGTCTTTTTTGGAAAAGTCAATGAAATAGTACATTTCTTGGAGTTTGGCTTGGTCAAACTTGCCCTCCATGGGTTTTTCTTTGGTCACAGCTTTGGCCATCTCGAAAACCAGCTCTTCGTTGCTTTTTTTAACGAGATTCTGGAAGATCTTCTGCACACTATCTTCGGTAAAGGCTAGTGACAGGAGAAACATGTTCATGTGATCCACGAGCCGGTTATGCCTGTACTTGGCATTGATTGGGTCGTTGGCCTTTGTTTCGGGGAAATTGACCCATAGTTTCTCCAACGGCATGAACAGATGCGGATTCGTCATCCAGAACACCTGCACAATTTTTTTGAATGTGTTAAGAGAAAGACTTTGGGATTGGATCGTGCTGCCGCCAGAAGAAGTGCTGCAGGTAGGAGAAGTGCTGGTGGAAGTAGAATTATTGCAAGTAACTTCCTTTTTCCTGCACACTGCATGCATCTGCCATTCCCTCTTCCCACTATCGTACTTTCCACTGATCACTCCAAAAACAAAAGGGTGTTTTGGAAAAACATGGTCCAAGAAGCTCGAGACTACCAACTTTTCAATTTCCTGGAACTCAGGATCGCTCACTCCACTATGGTTCTTTTTTGCAGCCGAAAAACTGTAACTATCCAGGAGATTATGGAAGCTTTTGGGGTCTTCAATGCTAAAGATGAAGCTTTTCTCCGAAAGAAGCACCTGTAGATTTTCCAACCGGTTGTAGCGCATGGAGAGAGATGCTGGAGAAAGACCACGCGTATTGAGTTCATTGACATCCACTGCTGAAGAGATTTTGTGCTTGAATTTGGGCCCCGACTCTTTAACGTTGGTTTTCAGCCTTGACTCGGATTCACTGCTTTGGAGCCCCTCTATTGGACTTTTCTCTTCTAAAATACCAGACTCTCGGATCCCACGTGACATTGCATGTAGAAGCGTGTTTCCACTTCTGTCCGTATGCAGATTATAAGAAATGTTGGAGATGCTGAACCCGGTTGCAATGAGCTGCTTGTATGCAGGGTGGTCGTATGCTCTGCAGAAACTAAAAAGCGGGGTCTGGGAATTATGGTCCTTATGGCTCCAATCAACAAACTTACCGAGTCTTTGTAAGGCCGTAAGATCGTGCGAGAGATAATGCCCGATGCTCCTGCCCCGATGGTCCGGACAATTGACGTATGCGGAAATCTCCGATGCAGACAAGTTGAATTCAAGCACATCAATGAGGTGATGAATAATTTCCAGGTTTTCGTGCTGAAGAGCCACCATCAAAAGGTTTTGCCTGGTGGTGGTGTTGGTATCAAACACAAGGTCTTCTATACAGGACACCGCTTGGGTTTTTTCCGACAAAAGATTGTATATTTCCGTGTTATTGGTCCGAATGGTAATAAACCAGAAACTCTCACCGTGGATGTTCTTGCTGTTGAGAAAATGGCTCCGGGGAAGTGTTTTAGATGTGTCTATCTGCAGGAGAATCCTGTCGACCTGCAGATAGTCCTCCTTTTGAATGGCCGCCCAAAATGCATAATTCTCCGACGACGCCTTAATTTCTTTGGTTATGCAGCCTTGGAGGTGGTAAACAACTGCATTGAAGTTCAGAAGAATATAGTTCAAGTAACCAGCCTTGTCTTGGGCGCCGGAGGCCGAGCCTAGGCCAAAGTTCTGTATATAGTAGAGGTGACACTCCAAATTGGGCACTTTGGAATGCACAATGACCATAATTAAAAGCCCAATGAGTGTATCGGCGTCCACGAGTGGCGCCAGGCCGTCATGAGCTCCGGATTCGGTCAAAACTTGCACAGTACGGGTCAAAATGCCGACTTTTTCCCGCTGGTTAGTGATCCGGGCCCCGGACAATTCTGAAAACACCTTGATGGCTTCCTCCACGCGCCTGTATAAAACGTTGAGGCTCCAGGGCTCTTCCACAGGAATATCCAATTGGTTAAGGGAAAGACACAGTAGATCCTTGTATAGTTGAGGAGTTAAAACAATGCGATGGTTAAGATCTTTTTGGAAGCTTTTTTGGGGAATTATATCTGCATTAGAGGGATCATTTTCGGGGTTTTCGGGGTTGGGATCGCTGGTGTACAGGTCTGTGAACTGGAACACGAGCAGTGACCATAAGCGGTCATAAATATTGAACTCCACAAATTCATGCACCAAGCGGTTCATATCAAGGTTGGGGTTCTTCATGGACACCGAGGTCAAGAGGTTATGAACCCTGTCTCCATCTATGGAGTCAGAATTGACAGTGTCCTGCACAATGCGGAACGCTTCGGCCACCATGGCTGCAAAAAGCTTTTTGATCTGGGAAAGTGGAAGGCTTTTGCGACTTCGGAGGTCCTGGAACTTGCGGTTGTTATGATGGAAGAGTGTATAGAATGCAGAAGCCATGGTTCGGGAAAGGGCGGGGAAGTTCTGGAGGAGGTCGGAAAAAGTGGGTTCCGGGGCCAGACCCGAGGGCAGGTCCGGGGCCAGGTCTATGGGTTTCGGGGGTAATGAAGCTGAGGCAAGTGACAGATTCGAGGGTGAGGGAGCTGAAATACTCTGTGGTCCTCCGTTAGTCAACACTGCAAACCTACCGCCATTGATCGGAAAGAGAGGGGCGTTGAATACCTCGGACACGTCGCCACAGAGTGGAGCCGAAATATAGATACACCCGTACACCAGCCCCCGGGGTAAGTAATCAGCCCAAACCGGAACGCCATCATACCCCATAATCAGCACCTTGCGAGACTCCTTGAAGCCCTTACCCGAGAACACGTAGCCGTTCTTGATCAACACCTGTTTACCACTCAAAGTGGTATAGATGTACGGGTGTGACTTCCGAGCCGCCGTCGCCAGCGATACCCCCAGCAAGTTCCGGAGAATATGGGACCGGATAAAGTCCTCGGTGATATTGTCGTCTGAGAACCTGTCTGCCGGGGGTACCAAAACGGTGATTTCCGTATGTGGCTGGAGATCCTGTATGAGCGCCGCCATGGACGCTAGCAGCGGGTTGTTAAATAGGACATTAAGGAGCGGGTTACAGAGGGCCGGAAGATGGTACGCGCACATGTCATAGTCGTATCCCTGGATGTAAAGAAGGAGTTGGTTGTAAGAGAGTTGTTGTAGGGGAAAGTGCGAGTCACGTGCTTAAGGAGTGTATATACGTGGCACGTGATGTGGCACGTGATGATTGTTTTGCAGCCACCGCGTCCCCCTTCCGTTCCTGTAGCCATACGTTGCAGTCCCCTCCCCACAGATATGAAACACATCCTAATTAGGAAACCGATATGCATGGGATATATATGGGTGGCAAGGCCTGTACACGACGTGCATGTGTTTCTTGTGTTTGTGCATGCAGGAATGCATTTGCTCGGGGTATATAACCCCCTCCCTCCCCGTGTTTTCCTCCCCTTCATTAACCCATCAATATTCACTCACCCTAATAATAGCTACTACTACTCCTGCTGCTACTGCTACTGCTGCTACGAACTAATACTGCTACTACTAGTTACTACCAGTTACTACCAACTACTACAACTACTACAACTACTACAACTACTACAACTACTACAACTACTACAACTACTACAACTACTACAACTACTACAACTACTACAACTATTACCGACTACTACTACTACTGCTATTATTTCTGATACTGCTACTACTAATTACTACTAACGAATAACTCCTGCTACTAACTCCAGCTAACGATTACTACTTACTACCACTACCAACTACTACTACTACCAAATACTACTACCACTACCAACTACTACTACTAACTACTGTAGAAGGCTTGAAAGGGGTTTTGGATAAGCTTTTTTAGTGTTGGCACTGGTACCTATCTTATGCCCTTGGGCGTGGATATTAAACTGCGTGTACGGAAGCATACATTTCATGCATGCTACAGCAAACCTATGTAAATTATAGGTTTTTATAATGTTGGCTCCTGTTCGAAGGTTGAAATCACTACCAGCTACTACCAATATTACTACTACTAGGGCTACTGTTACTACTACTACTGCTGCTAACTCATACTACCAACTCATACTACTAACTACTACTAACTCTTAGATAATGCCTTACTCATACTACTAACTACTTACGACTACGACGAATTACTACCAAAACTACTACCAACTACTACTAACTCTTAGCTACTAAACGCTCCTACTACAGACTCCCAATGGCTAACTCCGACGACCAACTCCTACTACTTACCAATATATACTAACTGCTACTACTGCTACGCCGAATTACTACCGAAACTACTACCAACTACTAACTTGAACCAATTTTTTCTGATTCTATTAAGGGTATTTTGTTTCAAATTGATATCGTCTTGTTGTTAACCAAACAATGACAACTGCCACAAGACATCTTAGCACCATTGCCATGCTTGACTATTGACCAACCTTAGTATTGACAAACATTGGTATTGCTAACCTTAGTATTGACATGCTTGGCAAGATCTCGAAGATTTTTCCTTTACTTGTTGAGAAGTTTAGTACAATCTCTTCAACCATGTGATTCGAACACAAGGGTAACTCACCCATTGAAAGTGATACATGTGGATTTATGCTGACTGATAGGAGTGGACACATGATGGTACAAACTATATTAACCATTGTTGATCACTTCAAAAGATATGTGGAAGCTATTCCAATCCGTCTAAATGTGACGTGACCTTTTGAATAAAGACATTCATTCTTCAAAGTCAAACAAAGTTTCAGAAACGGTAATTCACAACAGAATTTAGATAGGAAAATGGAAGAGAGTTTGAAGGTGAACAACTGGGGGGTTTTGGAGGAGTTTAAAGGTGAACAACTTGTGACGCTTTGTGGTGAACAACTCGTGAAGCTTTGTGGTGAACAACTTGTGAAGTTTTGTGGTGAACATCTAATTGGCCAAAGCTTTACTGTCCCTCATACGTTGCACCAAAATGGCTTAGTGGAACAAGTTTATCGAACTCTTCAAGGGAAGAAAAGGTGTTTACTTATGGACGCAAAATCAACAATTAATTTTTGGCCTGACTGATTACATGAAGCAATGCGGATTACTAATTGGATACATTCAGGTGGGATAGAGTTGCAGTGGCTTGTTGACTTATAGCAAGAACATACACAACCACTACCGTCAGCGAAGACAAGCTGAGTTCGATGAATCCCACATGAAACTACACTCTGGTGCAGAGCAATCCAAACTATGCTAGTCATTATGACTATAGACTATAGCACATGGGATCACAGGGTAAAGTACCAGATTCAGTTACATGGTATTAGATCAGAAATATAGAGGAGAATTCAAAACAGCGAGTTTATTGGGAACCATAATTTCGGGAGGTGACACACCTAATCAGTTTTAGTTTAGTTCCGAATGGTCCTTCCCCCTCCATTCTCTTTAGTTTATGGTTCCCGTCTATGTCCTGGTTAATGGGTTCTAGTCTATGATTCCATGGCCTATGGTTCCAGTCTAAGGGTTCTAGTCTATGGACCTAGTCTATGGATCTACTCCATCCTCTCTAGTTTATGATTCCTTGGCCTATAGGCTCTAGTCTATTATCATTCCAGAGTTGATGGTCTGGGCTACCATTCCAAAAGTTGATTTGTTAAACCCACCATACATAGTGCTCTAGTCGTTGAGTGCTCAGATCCTAGACTGTGCTCTATTCATTGAGTGCTTTGATCCTAGACAGTTCTTTACTCATTGAGTGCTTGAGCCTACACTCAGGAACTTGAACGATGACCATTGGAAGCCGTCACGAACCTTTACGGCTATCGTGTTGAGATTTACATCCACTTCCTAATCTCGAAAGAAGTCAAACACCTCAGATTACTACTGAACGAATCTTCAATGGACACAACTAACTAAGGACCAAATGTGTCAGCATCCACAAAAGATGATCTGGAACTCGTCTTTAAAAATCTCACAGATAAGCAGAAAGCCAATGACTTGATTTATGGTGGTATGGAAACATTAACAGGTCTCAAATTTTCTAATGGTTGAGTCTAAAGTTTACCATTTTGATGGATCACACTCGGGGGAATTCACATTTGAAAAGACTTTAAAGCTGAAACGAAGACTCTAAAGTTGACAAAAAAAACTCTCTAACTGAAATGAAGACTCCAAATTCTTCCAAAGTCGGTTTGAGCTCTTCAGATACTCAACTAACAAGGCAAATGAGGTGAAGCCCATTGAAACTTGTGCATATTCTTCCAATAATAGTTCCGATTGATGAGTTTGCATGTTTTGTCAGCACCTCTTTGACTGGCAATAGCACCTCTGTGACCGGCAACACCACCTCTGTGACCGGGGAGCGGACCGTGATGATAAATTCTCATGATTTCGGAGCCAAAGCGTCCAGCAGGTATTCAGGGACGGAGGGACCCAGAGACACAGAGACACAGAAACACAGAGAATCGTTTGGACTAACTGCTTACTTAAGACGTCCACGCCAAAAGCTTTACTTCTCAAGATTCGATTTCATCTTTGGTGGATAAGGTTTGTTCTTGAAAATGATGTGGAAGGTTGAACTCAATTCAGGGTCCTGTGGGAGATCTTCCAAAAGCATAGGGATGGAATCATGGTTGTCAAGAATTTCGAAAACCGCTTTTAACCCATCGTTCCTGAAGATCCCTTTAATTGATAACCCCGTTAGAAGCTTATAACCCTTGCGAATACAGGCTAAAGCCTTAGGTCGCTTAATAATTCTAACATCAAATGACACGAATTCAGCCATACAATGGAATTCGAATCAACGAGCTTAGTGCTCTAGTGGTATAGTACTACAGTGGTATAGTACTACAGTGGTATAGTACTACAGTGGTATGGTACTACAGTGGTATGGTACTACAGTGGTATAGTACTACAGTATTGGAGTACCAGACTGTCCTACGGTGATTTCAAACACATATCCATGTGCAACCTATTTTTGCATTGAGTCATTTTGGTTAAAATACACCATATTACTGTCTCCTGCATATGCTTCAGTTTATTATACTCCCAACGTATAATGCAAGTTACTCCAGACTAGACTCCTTGACTGTCTGAACAGACAAACCACTCATGGAAGTTTGCAATGCATCCACTTGCACATTATTGCCTAAAGCGTCCACTTCATTGCCTAAAGCATCCACACGATTACCTAAAGCATCCACTTCATTGCCTAATGCGTCCTGATTTCCCATTCCGTCTAAATCCTCCAGTTCCACCTCCCTCCTTGTCTTTTCTATGACATTCCCCAAGTTATCATACTCAACACTTGAAACATCATCGTCAGATTCCTCACTATGCACACTTGAATCATCACTAGTATCCATATCCTGGGTCCTATTAACATTTCCCTGCATCCAGACATCTTCTGAATTGCCACGGGACTTTCGTTCACGTACTTCAGCTTCAAGTTTGGCCATCCAATCATCTTGAACTTTAATAATCGAGGCTGAATCAGTGCTTCCTGCATATAACCCCAACAACTCCTTATTAATTTCCAAGAACGTCAAACCCCATGAGAAATTACTTAGAAGTTGCTCTGCAAGCTCTAGTTCCCCCACAATTGCAAAACATGCAGCTATGGCTTCCACACAGTTGAGTTTCCAGGGTCTACCATAATTCACCGTATTTGCCGCCACCAAATACGGTAAAAGCCGCTCGTTTTTGCCTCCAATCTTCCCAAATGGGATCTCATCAAGTCGGGCCCACAGACACTCTACCACAGCGGCTCCTGACGCCATCACAAGGTCATGGTCATCGGGACATACCACCAGTTTCCCATTTGGCGAGATCACAATACCCTGGAACTTCTGGCCCACCCTAAGATTACGGATATACCCCAAACGCTCGAGTTTTTTACCCAGACACCGTTTTGGGTCACAGTGGTCGAAATCCCACATGGCTAGTTTGACGGGGAACTTGGACTCGGCATTACTGGCGACTGCGCCGGTTTCTTGCCTTCCTTTTCGAACATGATGCTGCTTTGCCTTGTGGCCGTTGGATGTCTTGTTCTTAGCTGCTCTATCCTCGCTGGGCTTGTTCTTTCCTTTGGCCATGGTGAAGAGAAGAGAAGCGATGGTGTATTTGATGTGCGAGTCACGTGATAATGTATGTCACGTGATAGTTTTGGTCACGTGGTTCAAATTTTAGTGTGTCACGTGGAATGCCACGTGACACACTCCTACTAGACTACACTGGACTTACTACACTCTTGTGTATCTACTCACTCATGGTATCTTCTCCTCCGGAACCATGTAGAGATCTAAAAGAACACAATTAATGGCCTCAGATCTGAAGGCCCGATTCATCATCAAGGCCCGGAGATTGTTCCAAGAAACACACAAATGAGGCCCGCATATTGATGATGCGGTAATGGCGGTCCAAAAACATCATAAACGGTAATAAAGTTTTGGCACAACCCGAGACCAAGAAATCGTTATCCACGCCGAAAACTCTGGTTTCGTTGCCCTTTCCAAGACTAGCCAAGTCTTCATTCCACACCATGCTGGGTGCAGGTGCTAGACCCACGTTCCAGGCACAAAAAACTCTCCTTCGGCATGGTTTATCATGCTGAACCGCACGAACCGGCCATCGAGCTTCTTGCAGAGAATCCTTAATGATTTTGGTGTTTTGATCATTTCTGCTAGGCCAATATGTGCGATGCACATGATTAGAAGAAACCTCACGCCTCGCATCGGTCTCATTTTGGATTGGGTTTGGTCTTTTTTTTTGGACTTTAATATGGTGTTAATTGGAAGTATATGGTTATGGTTTTTGAATGGTTTTAGAGTATGGGTTTAGAGTATGGGTTTGAAATATGAGTTTGGAATATGAGTTTGAAATATGAGTTTGGAATGGTCTTTGAATGGTCTTTGAATGAATTTTGAATATCAGTTTGGAATGGGGATGATTGGGATTGGGATTGGGATTGGGATTCGGGTTATTGTAGATGATGGTTATAATTATGGTTATAGCCATTGGTTTCCTGGGTAGTGAATATACCATATATTTGGGATATTGGATATGGATTTTGGATATGGATGTTGACTATGGATTTTGGGTTTGGAGATATGCAGATCTTGAAAGTTATTTGTTTGGCTTTGGTAATGGCTTCGGTAATGGCTTCGGTAATGGCTTCGGTAATGGCTTCGGTAATGGCTTTGAGGATATTAAGCTGAATGGACTTGGACATAAAGTCGAGCTTTAAGTGGATTTAAAAACATTGAGGATTTGTTCTGCAAATGAAGATTTGGTGTATTGGGGGATTTGATGTTGTGGGATTTTGAAATTGGGTAGATGTGGGGGCTTTTATGGCTATAATGATCTCAATCGGTGCGGATGATTATGGTGGTTTCAGGTTGGTAATTTTGATTTGATAAGCCAACCACAATAGATTCTGGGTTTATGTTCTGAATTCAAGTGTATTGTTGACCTCAACGATACTGCTTATCTGTTCCCCTGATTCGTTGATTTCTTGATTCTATGATTTTCTGATCCCCTGATTTTCGGATTCCCTGATATTCGGATTCCCTGATTTTTTGAATCCCCGATTTTTTGAATCCCTAATTCTTTGAATCCCTGATTTTTGATTCAATAGTCCGTGGATTATAGTGTGGTATGCTTTTCTGAATGGTTATGAGCGCTGGGATGAGCGATGAACTGGGATAATGAGGTGAGTCATATTGTTAGCTTAAATCCCTAGCCTGAGGTCTATACCGCTCATTCAAAAGACTCGTGATCCTAGGCTGGAGGATGGACATGACCAGGTACATACAATATAATGTCCTGCAGATAATACAGGGGGAACATTAGCCGTCACCAACAATCACCACTTCAACTATGAGCAAGAAGGAAATTATAGGAATAGTCAATGATGGGAATAATGAGGATGGGAGGATGGGAGGATGGGAATGGGACTGGAGGTACACTGGCCTTTTTTGTCAATATGCAGGATATTGGGTTAATTATCGGCTCCGCTTTACTTCTTTCACCTCACCAAATCTATTCTGATGACAGATTCGGTAAATTTTTTGCGAGTCAGATAATTCTCACATATAAATTTCCAGATAATCGAGTAGGGTGCTGGTGGGAGTAGTTACACCATTATGGGTGGAGCATGACCCAAAAATCAATCAAGCTGATTTTCGCTTATAGTTGTGAATAATGGGTTGTGGAGTCAGGCAGTCCGTAAGTCAAACATGGTGAGATTCAGTGGAGATTTCAAACTCTCAGAGATGGACCTAATGGTCACAAGATACTCAACACTCAAGGGAACTTTTATTTCCGTCGAAGACTCCGGAACCACTAGTTCCCTGTAGGAGTAGTAGTAGTAGTAGTAGTATGCCATGGCTGTAGTCTTTCAATAGAATTGTATGAAACATTAGCAAAATCAGATCTTTAATGGCTCATATCACTTTCTTGTATGGTATTGGAGTAACTCCACCTCTAGGCTGTTCTTCGTATACTCTAGGCTCCATAGAATGTTACTATACATATACACCTTGTGGTGTACCTCAATAGACCAATATAGTATAGTAGTCAGATAGTAGTCAGCATAGTATCATCTGAATCCATTCGTGGATCTCTGGATTAGTATCTTAATCTTTGGTTTCCTGTAAGATGCTCTTCAATCACATTGAGCAAACAATCTCTTGAAAAACGAAAAGCAGTTTGAGCCCCCCAAAAACCAACTGTTCAAACAAATTTGGTATTGGTTCCTCCAATGTGAAGTTTTAAACCATCCTTGATGAACGTATAAACACCATCGCCAGTGCCATGAAACCAAGTCATTTTCTTAACTTAAGTGTGCAGTAATCACTGCCAGACCTGACAATGATTAGATACATGATATTGCATATCAGGCTCTGAAATGTGTACGATCTTTCACGGTATTTCGGTTTTGGAAGACCGTTTCAAATAGACTGTTTCTTCGTGCAATGAGTTTTGGAATGGCTATTTGAATGGTCATTTGGAATGGCTGCTTGAACTGTTAGACTTCGACACGAGAGAAGGACTGTCGGTCTATATATTGAACGTATTCCTTACGTCCTAAAGTTGATCATAGTAGGTATTGAACCTAGAATACCCGAGGAAAAGATAGTGGAGAAAATTTTTGTTTAGTCCAAGGGGAAGAATGCCCCGCCGCTATATACACTGATTCAAACCAAGTATTGAAGATTTTGATAATTGATGGATGCAATCCTGCACGAACATGAACCATGAACCATGAGCTAAGAAACAAGAAACAAGAAACAAGAAACATGGGTTAATCAGGGGTTACCCGACCGCGATATATATATCTCAGTATCCGAATTGGAAGTCGTTTCCTAACAGGAACAGGGGGGATGCGCAGCCTTATATATTTCGCAGCTTCCCCGCTCCTGCATGGCTGGTGGCTGCAAATAAACTGGGCGGGGTGCGAATAGGGGGCCAAATGTCTATATAAGAACCCCCCCCCTCGCCCTTTCTCCCACCAAATTTCTCTCACTAAGAATTTCTTTCACTAAGAATTTTCTTTCACTGAATTTCTCCCACCGGGAATTTTCTTTCATTGAATTTCTTTCACTAAGAATTTTCTTTCACTGAATTTCTCCCACCGGGAATTTTCTTTCATTGAATTTCTTTCATTGAATTTCTTTCATTGAATTTCTTTCATTGAATTTCTTTCATTGAATTTCTTCCACTCCCTGTGTTAGATTTATATTGGCAGGGCCATGCCTATAGTGGTAATATGAAGGCTAAACCGTCCGATCCTATCAATGGCCACTACAAACATCTTTCGAAAATTCTAGAACAATCATCAGCATCGTTCTGATGGAGGAGTTTTCGATGCTACGTTTTCTCTTCTACGTTACATGATACATGAGTCGCTCAGATTCTTCTTTGAGGAAGGATCAACGGATATAGTATCATTCAGGCATGAATATACTAAAGAACATAATACCCTGAAACTGACTACATTTTGTTCATGAGGTTGTGTGAGGTATGATCAGGGTTACAAGGTTTCAGGGTCACTGTGTTACATGTGTTATCAGTGATAGATCACTACAGGCAGAGAGGTATTGGCCTAAGCCGTCTGATCCTAAAAATCGCCATTGCAAACGTTGTGTTTCGGCCATCATGGCACTTTGTATAATGATCGCATTTCGAATCCACGTTTTCTCTCTTCACCAAAACGCCGCTCAGTTTTCCTCGAGGAATCATCAATGAATATTAGCAATCTGCTATGATCAGCTATTATCAGCTATTCTGCCTACCAAGGAGAGGGCGTCCTACCAATAAGAGGACAGTCCCTATTCGGCTTTACTTTTGCAGGAGGGTTCTGGTACTCAGAAACATTCAAATACGTTTTGAAGAGGTTCAGAGCAAACCCGGATTTTGCATTCACTCGGAAGAAAATGTGTTCATGATACTGTGGTTCCCATTATCAAGAGTCATATCTAAATGAGACATGACAGAAAGTGTCCATTAGAGTCTTCTGAAATCTATCAATGTGATAAAGGATATGAGTGAAATTCGAGTTTCAATACATTGTAAGTGGGTTTGGGTTTCTTCATCAATTCGTTTCTTTTCAGTTTCAACAGCATACTCTGTGAATGATCATGTGATTGCTAGAACTGGGCCAAAGACAAGAGCTTCTGGTGTCTAAGCTAAGGTTTTGCAGTCTTGTACTCCTTATAGACATCTTTCAGATGTTTATATGGATGAACAGGCCTCGGGTGGCATCAAGTCGTCCAAGTGGTTCAAGGTTGGTTTCAAGGATTCATGAGATACAGACTGTAGTATCTTGATAGTACTATAGAGAGAGTGCAGTGCCTAAGTTTTAAAGTTGGACTGGTGTGCCTGAGTCTTATAGTTGGACTGCAGTATAGCTGGACTGTAGTAGTTAAACTGTAGTAGTGTATTGTGGTACAGGTGTATCGATCCGTTGATCATCCTATGTTCATTATCTATGAGAGGCCGAGCCCGGCCCAAGCCAGCAGTGCCTGCCCGGCCAACTGGCGAGCCTAAAAGTCCTCGTCGAAAGAGAACGCGTTGCTGGCGCTCTTGGAATCGTTGTGGTTGGCCATGACTCCGGCCTTTTGGTAGTCCGACACTCTCTTCTCGAAGAAGTTGGTCTTGCCGGCCAACGAGATGTTCTCCATGAAGTCAAATGGGTTGGTGGCGTTATACACCTTCTTGTTGCCGAGGGCCACGAGCAACCGGTCGGCACAGAACTCCACGTATTGGCACATCAAGTTGCAGTTCATACCCAACAAGCTGACGGGCAACGAGTCGGTGAAGTACTCTTTCTCGATGGACACGGCCTCGGTAACGATTCTCTCCACCACGGCTTGCGCTGGTCTGTTCTTCAAATGAGAGAACAACAAGCATGCAAAGTCCGTGTGCAAGCCTTCGTCTCTGCAGATCAACTCGTTGGAGAAGGTGAGGCCTGGCATCAAGCCACGCTTCTTCAACCAGAATACCGAGGCAAAGGAGCCGGAGAAAAAGACTCCCTCCACGGCGGCAAAAGCCACCAAGCGCTCTCCGAAAAGGGCTTCCTTATCGTTGATCCAACGCAAGGCCCAGTCGGCCTTCTTTTTGATGCAGGGGATGTTCTCAATGGCATTGAACAAGAAGTCGGCCTCCTTGGGGTCCTTAATGTACAGGTCGATCAACAACGAGTAAGTCTCGGAGTGGATGTTCTCCATCATGATCTGGAACCCGTAGAAACACTTGGCCTCGGGGATCTGCACCTCCAGCGAAAAGTTCTCCACCAAGTTCTCGTTGACAATACCATCGGATGCGGCGAAAAAGGCCAACACACGAGAAATGAAGAACCGCTCGTTGTCGTTCATGCGGTTGTTCCAGTCGTTGATATCCTTGGACAAATCAATCTCTTCTGCTGTCCAGAAAGAGGCTTCGGCCTTCTTATACATTTGCCACACCTCGTGGTACTTAATGGGGAACAAAACGAACCGGTGCTTGTTCTCAATCAACAAAGGCTCCTCCTTCTCCAATGCCTTCAACCGGGCACGCTCCTCGGCATGTGCCGACAAGAACTCCTGGTGCTGCTCCACGGCCTTCTTGATCTCAGCCTCCACCTTGGCCGACTCAATGGCTCCGCCCTCTTTGATGTGCGCAGGTCTAACGATATCCTTAGGCACATCCTTGGCGTCCTGGGTGTCCTTAGTTTGCTTGCTGTCTTTACCATTGTTAAGTACAGACTCCTTGCCGAGAATGGAGTCCTTACCGAATTCGGCATCCTTGGCGGCAGCCTCGGCGGCTAACTTATCGGTCAAAGCACTTCCTCTCATGTTGCTCATGTCAAGTGTGGAGATCTTGCCGGTCAACCCGTTGGTGGGTGTCTGTTGAATGGACATTCTAGATTAGGTGAGTGGTGGTAGACTTGTGGTGAGGAAGTCTGGAACTGGAAAAATAGACTGTTGTAAAAAAATCTGGTTGTGAAAATAACGAGCGGGCTGCGGGTATTTATAGGGGTACACGGTGTTGTGAATCCGAGTTCCGGGGGTGGTTTGTTGTCAAGCGAGTGCAAAAATTTCGTGATGCGTGCGCGCAGGGTGGCGACACACGTGACGCGTGCTGGCGCGTCCGCGTGTGCGTATGCACTCGTGTTATGTTTTCGTCCTTTTTGGCTCCATGATCGGGCAGATCTCGTGTTGGATAAACATGGCAAATTCGACTTGGTAGATCTTTAGATCAAGCATAAAACAGCCATGAAACACGGGTGAAACAGCCATGAAACAATTATGAAACATCCCTGAAACACATGTGAAACATCTCTGAACACACCTACACCCCAAACAGGACTCGAAACATGAGATACCGTGCCACCTATTACACTCATACCAGCCTCCACGATGGCATGGCGTGGCCAATGTTTACTTGTACAACAGGTGACATTCGCGTGTCGCGTGAGCGCGTAGCGCGTGTTGCGCTTGATAACAACAAAGCAATCTGACGCATGCCTGTTGACATGCGAGACGTGGTGCGCGTCCGTGGATCGGCCATGGACGGGGCTGTATTCGGCTGCAGCGTAAGCGCATCGAGAGTTGCCCGTAGGAAGCGTCTCTCGCATCGATGTGCGACTTCGGAGTGCTGGTGCGTCGAGAGGAGGCTTAAGGTGGATGCATCGAGAGTTGCTGCATAAAGTTGGTGCATCGAGAGTTGCCGCATTGAGGCTACAATCTTATCTAGCCGATCAGCTATACTTGAATCAATCTATATCCTACAGACGTAAAGGGATCTGCTTTTCTGACGCAAAGTACGATGCCTGCGCATCGTCAATGGGCGTGGGCAAATCCACAATGGGGTGTAACGACCGCTCACGGGTATGATCACGAGAATAGTCATGTGATGTGTCACGTGAGTGTGAATTAGGCTGGTCACGTGATATGCCCGGGCGGTCTCCAAACTCAATCGGTTTCTCCAATGCCGAGTCCGACTCCATCTTTGAGGTCTCTGTAGATGCATCATCTCGAGCAGCGCCCCGTAGTTTGGACAACTCCTGCGCAGCACTTCCCAAACGGGACATATCCGGGGATCCCTTCATAAACGCAAAGTTATCCCCCCTCGGGCTCCCCACCCTCGAAAGCGCCTGGAACGGCAGTGTATCGCCGTAACTCACACTGCTGCCCGGCGACAGCGCCTCCAAAGACCGGAAAAGCTCGTTGATGTCGCCGGAACCTCGGTAATCGCCGTCTTCCTGTACACAGCGCAAGAACTCCTTAAGGCACCGTCTCCACTGCCATTCTCCCCAATCCAGCAACCGGGCAGTATCAAAGTTAGCTGCAACAACCCCATACGCATCTTCACTCTCCATGTAGCAATAATGAGGCAAAGAAGGCAACCCAAAGAGCAACGACTGCATATCCTTCTTATCGCTGCTGAAATGATCGGGTCTTCCGTATAACTTGAAGGCATCGATAATGTGCACAAAGTTCCGGAGCATGATCTCAATGGCAGACACTCCAGGGTGGGCCTCCGGCATAAGGTACACGTAGCTGGTGGTGACGAAGTTGTTGACGGCTTGTTTCTTAAAGAAATGGGTCTTCTTATCCTTTTTGGAAGCAGACAGCGAGTCAGGGTTTGGATTTGGAGATGGCGATGGAGCATTGACAAAAAACGACAGAGCTGAGCTCACGGATGTGGACCTTGAGCGTGTGACGGGCGACAATGATCCGAGACTTTGGGGTGGAGCAGTCAACGAAGGAGCTGAAGATGAAGGAGGAGCAGGAACTGTTGCTGAAGGCACGGGGGTTTGGGACGGAGCAGTCAATGAACTCAACGACGTCATCGACACCGGCCGAGACATCCGTTTGGGCGACAGTTCGGCGCCGAGCCCACTACCACTGTTATGGTGATGGTGACCATGGGGTTCTCCCCCAAACAAGTGCTCGTATGCCTTATTCACAAACACCTCTCCATCCAATTTCATGATCAGGTTAAAATCAATCATATGGTAATCCTCTGGGTACACGTTGTACACGGAGTTCACGTGATTGACATAGAGCACCAAGTTCTTCTTGTGGAGCTTCTCCGACGTGTACATCTCCACGCGGCCATTCTTCTTGGTGTCTCCTGGGATGATCGCCATGAACAACTTGATCCATTTGTTAGACACCTGCGGCAACCGCAAGTTGCACCATTCGAACCGGGCAAACCGCTTCTTATGCGCCAAAAGCGTATACACGTCCAGGAGCTGAGGTCCCTTAAGTGAAAGAACCACCGCCGTGAACGCCTCATGGAGCGATGTCTGCTCAAACTTGGCCAAGTGCAATGCTGCGAGCCACGTGTGCATCTCCGCTTCCACCTGGAACCGGAGACTCGTCAGGTTGCAGTCGTAATCCTGTAAGATCATAAGATCATAGAGCTTGTCGTCTCCAGGAACGTGGTAGCTCAGCGGGAGGATCTTGCAGTCCTGGATGTTGAGATACCGGGGTTTACTGGCGCCCAACACCCAGATCGACAACTCGGTGCCTGTCAACACGGCGTCTGCAGGCAACCAGGAACCGCCATCGGCAGCCAACACACTGAGCAACCCCGACGCGTACTGCCGCAACCTCTGTGCATTGGAAAGGTTAACCACCGGCGATAACTGGTGCGGCAAGTCGGTGATGATCTCTTTTTGCCGGTGCCGAAGCGTCTTCAGGGGCGAAAACATCTCGTTGAGCCCGCCGGCTAGCGTGCTGCACCCGGATAACACCCTCGAGTGCCGGATGTACGACGCAGGGGGGTACCTCGACACAGACGACGCCGACTTCGCACTGAGCGGCGACGATGGAGACAGAACAACAGGCTGGTCCGTATTGATTCTCGGAGGCCGAAGATCCCTCGACACCCTCGAGTCTCTAGCTGGCTCCATCCCTTTGGAGTCTCTCGCTGACTCTCGAACTGACTCTCGAACTGACTCTCTCAGAGAGTCCTTCAGGGAGTCCTTCAAGGAGTCTGGCTTTGCAGTTCTCAACTCCTTGGATGCCCGTTTATTGATTAGAGTGGGGTCCATGACCGGCTCCACCTCGGCCTTTTCGGACGTGGCTTCCGTCCGGAGCAGCAGTGCAGATCCCACCTTGAGCGAGTCCACCTTGAGCGAGTCTTTTTGGCTGGACGCTGCCGACTCTTGTTCATGGCCCAGGAGAATGTCAGCTCTAGGGATTATGACCTGCGGAACTTCCATCTTTGGAACCTCCACTGAATCCTTTTCTTTGGGAACTTGGACCTGTGGAACCCTCGACACTCTCTTTGCCTTGGACTGGGATGTCTTCCCCTCGGATGCCTTCGTCTCGGTTCCCTTTGTCCTATTCGTCTTCCCAATTGGTTTCCCGTCGATTCCCTCGGGGGCCGTCTTCACCCCGGCTGTTCTGACTCCCTTTTCGGGAACATTCGGGGGATTCAATGCTGGCTCCTTCTCCGGCACTGGCGGGGCCTTGCGGTCCTTCCGTCTGCGCAAAAAAGAAAACACCATGGTGTTTCTGGAGTTTTTGGAGTTTTTGGAGTTTTAGGATTATGGAAATCGGCTGATGTTTGCGCAGAAAATAAGCTTTGCCAAAAATAGCTTTCTGGAAGTGCTGGATGTTCCGGTCAACCACTGTTTCACAATGGTTTCGGGAGTTTCGGCTGTTTGTTTCAGCTGTGTATCAAAATGGTTTCAGCTGTGTTGCAAAATGGTTTCAGTTGTGTTTCAGAATGACTTCAAGTAAACACAATGACTTCACAATGACTTCACGTGTTTCAAGAGTGTTTCAAGAGTGTTTCAAGAGTGTTTCAGAATATCAATTCAGAATATCAATTCAAAACACCTTTGAAGAATTGAAATAAATACTATTAAAACGGTCTAGACCGGGCCTTTTTTTCGGGGTTTTTGGGGGGCACTGGGTATTTCAGGGGCAATAGTTTCACGCCTCGAGCACTTTTTCCACGATTTGCCTCTATTTCCCTCTACTTCGGACGCCCCGGTGAGTTGCTAGGATTCAGGAACGGTTGCAAGAGTGTTTCAGGAGTGCTTCAGAAAAGAACGTGCTTCGTAAAAGTGGTGATTTTTTTTTGTGCTGAGTTAGGAAAGAACTCCAGTTAAGAGCGCTTAAAATGGGGGCAGTGGGAGTGGTTTGCCGTTCCTTTTTTTAGTTGCTTGGCTGTAAATGAGATGTTTTTCTTTGCTGCGCTTTTCGCGGCCCGCAGCCGGTCTGGGAGGTCTGGGTTTTTTTTTCACTGTTTCACCTTTGTTTCAGATCTGGAACAGAGCTGAAACAGTGTTTTATATGTGTTTTATATGTGTTTCATGTATTTTTCATCTGTGTTTCACATTTGTTTCATGTCTGTTTTATCTCTGTTTCATCTCTGTTTCATGTGTGTTTCATGTCTGTTTCATCTCTGTTCATCTCTGCTCATCTCTGCTCATCTCTATTTCACCTGTCTCTTGTTTGTCTCATGTACCGGCACATTGTGCTGCTGCTGCTACTAAACCTTCTTCGGCTGTGTTGTTGCCGTATACGGAATAAGGTCATACTGATGAATGGGGTCACGTGAAAATCACGCCACTCCGTACTAAACGAGCACCTTAAACTTTCGTTTAACTGTGGTGAAACATTAAACAATGTGAAAGCAATGTGTCATACACTGGAACACTGTTTTTGCTCTGTTCCAGATTTGAAACAGTGCTGAAACAGTGCTGAAACACTCTTGAAACACGCCTAAAGGACACGTTCCCTTGGACTAAAACTGCCCCGATGCTGGAACTGCGACTGTCTAAACTGATAACGGTGGCGCGTGCAGGATTTGGCCGTAGATGCATAATCGAGTCATATGCAGGTATGAAACACAGCCGAGTCACGCGTGCGTAAGCGTTCCTGACATCGGTACACCACTTTCCATCTTCACCCCTAAAGACCTGTACATCTACATCCGTACACCCTTTCTTTTGTTCAAAATAGACCAGTACACCAACGTCCGTACACCAAAAGAACAGGATTTAGTTTTCTTAGATTTGTGCTCGGACACGTAACTTGATTCAATAGCGTATATGCACTCCCGGCCCGCCGTCTTATCGGTGCGCCGTGCAATGTTACGACCCCAGCCCTAAATCCCTAAAATGATTGATTCAGAAGTCAAAAAAAAGTCAGGACTGACTGAATCTGAATCACAGCTGAAACAGATCAAACAAATAGGATATTGAAACTCCCGAATACTGTACACACTTAATCCTCAACCGCACTTGGACCCGGCACTGACTCTAAGTTAGAATTGCCTCTTTGGTCCATCCAACTCCAATCACAACTCCCATTGACTCAAATCACCATCAAGTATCAGCTAAAACCATCAGCTTCATACTATCCATTCCAGATTCATCAACTTCAGAATCATCCAATTTCAGTGGCAATTTCCTTGGACTATAAGTATCATTACCAATTCCCAGTCGTTCCCAGTCATTCCTGGTATCATTCCTGGTATCTTTTTGGTATAAATCCTGGTTCAATTGCGGTATCATTTTTGGTATTATTCCTGGTATCAGTCCTAGTCCAATTCCATTCGACTCTTTAACTTTGGTGTTTAATCCTTTCCTTGAACTTAAGTGCTTCTCCCTGATCTCCATTGCCTGATTTTTGACATTCCCTGATTTTGATCCCCTGTTCCGTTCTGCACCGTCCTTTTGTTCTTTTTTTTTCTGCATATGGAGGACCAGCACGTCAGCCATAGAATCACTTGGAGGCTAGCATGGGCTACGCTTCTTGCGTGTATGAGCACCTTCCAGTTCGGGTTCCATCTTTCCGTCTTCAATGCCCCCCAGCAAATCCTCAGCTGCCAAATCAGCTACCCTGGCCCGTATAGCCTGTATTCAGACACGACCTGGGCCCACTTGGGCCGTAGCCAGTGCCTCCCCATGGGCCTGGCCCAAACTGCTGCCATCAATACCGTTTTCACCATTGGGGGGCTCATTTCGTCGCTCATCATGGCGTCCAAAAGCGTCACCCAACGCCATGGCCGCTGCAGGCTTCAGATCTGGGCATCTGCCTTTTTCTGCCTCGGCTCTTCTTTCATTGCCATGGCAAATTCTCCTCACGTGCTTATATTTGGTAGGTTTCTTACCGGTTTGGCTGCTGGCGCCTGCATAGTAGTGTCGTCCATTCTCATCAACGAATTAACACCTTTCAACCACCGAGGTTTGTTGGGGTCCTTGGTGCAATTTGGAGTCCCCATTGGTATCCTTTCGGCTCAGCTCGTGGCTTTTCCCTGGAGCAACAATGACCAATGGAGAAACCTCTATGTGTTTGGTGGAGTCGTGGCTTTTGTGCAGTACGCCCTTCTTTTCTCCACGGTGGAACTGCCAAAATGGCTTGTTTTGGCCCGAGGAAACATTTCAGGAGCCCTGTCCATTCTTCACCAGCTTCGCTCTGATAAAAACGCTTCCATGGGTGAAATAAACCACTGGAGACGTTTGTCCTGCAGGGAATCCCCCTCCGTCTCTTCCCTGGACAGTGTCTCCATGCCAGACGAATGCACATCTCTTTTAGGAAACCAATCTTCAATCACAAACTCCTTGGAACTAAGACCAACACATTCACGTTACAGAAGAGGCTCGGTGGACCCCAGCACCCTCACGTTGCTTGAGTATATCTCATCCCGCACGTACAAAAAGGAGTGTCTTGCGGTAATTCTCATCATGACTGCCCAGCAGCTCAGCGGAATGAATGCAATAACCTTCTATGGAGTTTCCGTGGCCTCCAACATTCTTCCTAAGGGCACCAATGCGCTCTGGCTCACTTCGGCATTGGCGCTCGCCAATGTCATTGCCGCATTGGCCGTATCTCCGCTTTTCGACCGTTGGGGCCGCAAACCGCTTTTGCTTATCTCCGTTGGGGCCATGGCCTTGTCTGCTGTAGTCATCTCCTCGGGGCTTCTCATGAAGTGGGACTATTTGGCCGTTTTCGGATGTTTCTCCTTCAGTATCGGCTACTCCTTCGGATTGTGCCAGCTCCCGTGCCTTATGACCTGTGAATTGGCCACCCACGAATCCGTAGGGCTTGCACAGTCGCTCGGCACAATGTTCAATTGGTTGGCCAATAGCGCCGTTGCTTTTCTGTTTCCTGTTTTGCAGGGTGTTCTTGGTGACTATGTCTTTTTTCTCTTCTTTGCCTTGGGTGCAGTGTTTTTTGTACTTATCGACTGGAGGGTTCCAGAAACAAAGGACAAGCTTGACTATGATGATGTCTGGCGGGGATATTGATTATCATTCGCCATTTCTTCCGTTTTTTCCCCTTTTTCCCCTCTTTCCCAATTCGTCAACTTATTTCAAAATATTTCCCATTCACCAATTCATGATTAGTAGACTCGCTTGGGATGATCTTCGATGACGTAAGGTCCTGTATGTAGTGGCGTTCTTCTCGAACATGGGTCCAGCCGAACCCGTTGGGTCTGCGTCACATGTTTCTTGGGTGCTATGTGCACGCCGTTCCACCTTCCCGGTATAAAAACCCCCACATCCATAGCAACATAATTCCAAGACCCACAATACCCTCAATTGCTAATTGTCTTTAATTCTTCTCCACACTTCCCAAAATGGTAAACTATAAGAACTGGTTGGGCCAACTTGACGACGACACCAAGATTGGCTCGCTTGCCATTCCTGGCACCCACAATTCCGCCGCATGTCACACGGCGTTGCCCTCCGTGCAGTGCCAGGGGGCTTCGGTCACGGACCAATTGGAAAACGGTGTCCGCTTCCTCGATATCCGTGTGGGCAAATACCCCTTGAAATCCGGTGACGACGCCAACGAGTTGACTGTCGTCCACGGCAACTTCCCCGTGCGGATCCCCTTCCCCAAGAAGTTCAAGGACACCTTGGAGGAAATCTATGATTTCCTCGACGGCAACAGATCAGAAACTGTCATTGTTTCCATCAAGCAGGAAGGTACCGGCGAGTGGGACAATGACCACGACGAGTTTGCCAACTTGTTCTGGAAAAACTATGTTGACAAGAACAAGGACAAGTGGTACTTGGGCACTAACTTGCCCCGGTTGGGCGATGCTCGTGGAAAAGCCATTTTGTTCCGGAGATTCGGCGTCAAGAACGACGACTTGCGCAACAACTTTGGTTTCGAGGCCTCTTCGTGGAAGTACAACTGTACTGAAGACGACAGAGGCTCGTTCTGCGTTCAGGATTTCTGTGAGATTGAAAACGCCGATGTGATCCCCAAGAAAGTCGAGTATGTCAAGAACTTGGTCAACAAGGCTCACGAGTACAACTCCACGCAGACCGATGGCAAGTTGTTTGTCAATTTCACTTCTGGATCCAACTTCTTCGATCCTCAATGTTGGCCTCAGCCAATCTCCAAGGCCATGATCGAGCACAAGTTGCAGGATTCCTTTTCCAAGGGTAGCGGTATTATTGTTTTGGATTACATTGACGCCGACGACTTCAAATTGGCCAAGGAATTGATCGACAAGAACTTTTAATCTTAGTCAATAACGAATGACCACTTCGAAATGTATCAATTCATCTGTCTCGGATTTGTCTTTGATCTGTCTTTGATCTGTCTCTGATCTGTCTCTGATCTGTCTCTGATTTGTCTCTGATTTGCCAGAGTTGTAGCCTCATTGTCCAATCCCTTTGCCGCTCCAACACCATTTGCTGAAATGTAGCTTTAAGTTCAAGTAATAACTCAATCTGCTTCGCATTCACGCATTGTACAAAACAAATAAAGATCCCAAAAGACTAAACCAAAGGCATATCGCTGTATTGTATTATCTTGTTCTGAAACCATAATAAGTAATTGTGATTGAATGATTGATCAATTGCTTGATTACTTGCTTGGATGGTTGTTGGATACTTGGTTCATGGCTCGGACTGCACTCAGCGCCGGCGCGTAGACTGCAAAGTCCCGGGCCGGTCAAAGTTTCAGCACCTCTCCAATCAGCAACAACGCACAATCATTGGTCCGACTGGAGGTCTAGAGCAGATTGAAGTCTTGGTTGAACATTGCGTTGCAATCCTCAAACCTAAATTCCCCACTAGAAATCGCCAAACTCCATTATACCAACAAAATCAAACACAACTGGAAATTGAGAGATCCACTGAATCCAACAATCCCAGCAGAGATCCATCTGAAACATACTTGAAACAACTAAACATACTGACCTGAAACAACTGGACTCTCCAACTAAACAGATTTGCAATCTCGCTCTAGCTCTGGCACTTTATCTCTGAAACTGTAAGTATCCACTCCGCCAGATCGTCCAGAATATTCATTGCTTCCCTTTGAACATGATGCGGCTCATACACTCCGGACGGTTTGTCCCTAGAAACACCTTCCAGCTCCGATTTTACCTGGATCTCTATCAGGATGCCAAGCTTCGGCAAATCATCGAAACCTCCAATATGGCGCCCAAGAAACGCCAATTAGAGAAAGATAATGTGCCCCCATCAAAAGTCCATAGTGAAAAAGAAGTGCTTCCAAAAATTACCCCTACAAATCCAAGTGCAGAAACTGCTCCTTTTATAGACAAGCCGGTGGCAAATTCTGAAACACGGGCGGATGCACATGCAGCTGCAAATGCAAGCACAAACACAGATTTGGGTGATGCCACAAACACAGATTGCGCAAAACCCAAAGGTATAAATACAGAGGCAATCCCCGGGAAAATCCTGATCTCAAAACGTGCTCTGCCTTTGATTCAACTATTGGCATATGCAGAGACAACTGCCGACTACGCTCGGCGCTGGAAAAACGACCAGGTGGCCAAAGTCGTAGCGGCCTTACCCCGTCTTGCAGCCTCCATTAACCTGGTAACAGGGTATGATCAAATTGAAATGCACAAGAATATTGTGACTCGGGTGGAGCAACAAATGGAGGAGGCCCGAATACAGGTACGCCGTCAGAAGCAGGAGTACGAAGATGCCATTGAGCGGAGGTCCAGTTCACAGAAAGAAATCAACGAGCTTTTGACCCGGAAGCACGAGTGGACGCCACATGATGTGGAGCGGTTTACCGAACTCTACAAGAATGACCACCTCAATCAGAAGCAGGAAAATGCAGGGAAGGTGCAACTAGCCGAGGCAGAGAACCGGTTTGAGTCTCTCCAGGTGCAACTCACGTCGTCCATTCTCACCCGGTACCACGAGGAACAATTATGGAGCGACAAGATCCGGGGAGCGTCCACTTGGGGAACCTGGATGTTAATGGGCGTGAATGTTGCTTTGTTTGCCGTGGCAACTTTCTTTGTTGAGCCATGGAAACGCAAAAAGTTGGTGACGGCCTTCGAAGCAGAGGTGGCGGCAAAACTCTCGGAGTTCTCCGATGAAATCCACAACTTGTCGCTTCTGATTGATAGAAAAACGGCACCCGCTGTGTCTTCCCCTGAAATAAACGACTTTTGGGCGCCATTCTCGGTCAGAATGCAAAAAGTTCAGGTTTGGGCGTCAAATTGGATGAAACACTTGCGAATTTGGGTCCAGAACGCCTATTCGGAGCTTTGCCAGTCCCCCAACTTCCAATTTCTTCAAAGCAAGGCAGACGTTTCGATCTACTCGTCATTGTTGATTCTTATTGGCTGGTCTCTCAGCAGGTTTTCAATCTAAGACTAAGGTCTAAGTATCTTAGTTACCAGTCTCGGTGAATATAAGGAACAACTAAACAAACTCAATGACCACTGATGACTAAACTACTGATGACTACTGATGACCACCGAGACTAGAAGAAATTACTTCTACTATAGCTCTATACCGGATAGATCTAGACGGAGTCGTTGGTTTTGGAAACCTCATCAATACGACTTGTGATGACATGCTTCTTTGTTTCCTGTTCTTTGGACGCATATTCAGCCAAAGCATGTTCATCAGCAGAGCCAATGGTCTCCAAAACAAGCTCGTTGATCTCCTCGATGTTGTCGGAAATGGGAGGAAGCAACAAGTTGAGAATCACACCAATGAAACCGGTCACGGCAAAGCCCGTCTCCATCACCAACACAATGGCATCAAAAAACCCCTGTAAGCTTCGGTTGTCTCCAGTATAGGTGAAGACGTTGCTGAACCAGCTGTGTACCATGGTGGCCCCCATACCTGGCAACAAACTGGCGGTCAACACAAAGCGGTCTCTTCGGGTGAATTCCGTGGACGAGATTATCTTCATTCCAGACACTACCACTGAGGTGAACAAGAATGAGGTCATTCCACCCAAAACTGCCTTTGGAATAGATACGAGCGCAGCAGCAAACTTGGAGAAAACACCCATGAGCACCAAGAAAAAGGCACACCAGAATCCCACGGTCCGGTTGGCACATTTAGTGACTGAAATGACTCCGTTGTTCTGGGCAAACACAGACATGGGCGTGATGGTGAATAAGCCGGACAAGACGCCGTTGATGCCATCGGCCAAGATGCCGCCCTGGATCCGGGACTCATACAACTCGCCCTCCACCTCCAACCTCGACACATCGGAAGTGGCCGTGATGTCGCCAATGGCCTCCATCATTAAAACAATGTACACGGCCAAAAACGGAAGGATGGTGGGCGCATAGATCTTCAATCTGAAAGTCTTGACCCAGATGAACGTGGCCACTGGAGCAGCGTTGATCAGCAAATCGGAAAAGTACCCACATGCAGCAGCAACAATGCACCCCACGAGTAACCCCACAATCACTGCACAGGACTTCATGATTGGTGAGCCAAACTTTTCAGAAAAGATGATGGTCACATAGACCAAGAAGCCCAAGCCCACGAACTGGGCCGAGCCCCATGGCAACTGTTTAACACCACAGAGTTTATCCACGCAATCGGAGCCTCCCACCCAATTCTGAAAGCCGGTTTCGATCAAGTGCACTCCAATCAAGAGCACCACTGGGCCCGTGACCAATGGCGGAAATACTTTCTGCAAGTACTTGGCAGGGCAGAATGACAAGAGGATCTCAATCAATGCGCACAAGGTACCGGTGCCAAGAATATAGCCATAGCCATTGGGGCAAGGCTGCGGGACTCCGTTAACCGTGGGGCACATGCCATTTCCATACATTATGGGAAAGGCCTTGGTGACGATGGAAATGGTGGCAAACGACGTGCCCACCACGGAAAGAAGCCCAGTGCCGATAAAGTAATTGGTGCCCCAGATGCGGAAACGGGCGATTTGAATGCAAGACAAAAGTCCCGATGTGATGAGTGATGCTGATACCAAGTATTGCTGAGTATCGGTGGATAAATGTGCAGCGCCCGAAATGATCATGGGCGGGGTAACCACGCCGGCTAGCATTGCCAAAGCGTGCTGGAAGCCCAAGACCAAGCCCAAAACAACAGGCATAGAGGAGTTCAAGCCAAAGAAGGGCTGAGTCTTTGGGGATTTCTTTGTGAAGGGAATATCAGGCAAAAAAAGATATGCATAGTCATAGTCACCCAAAAAACCTTCTTTGGTGGACCACTTGTGTTTAGCCCGCGTAAGAATGTTCATGGTGGCCATTGTTCAATCGGAAGCGAAGAATGGGCATGATCGGGTGAGTGTTTGATATATACCATGTGGAAAGATAAGACATGGAGATTGCCGAGCGACTCTAATCTACTATGGAAGCGACAAGGGCGAGCTACGGCTGATCCAGCTGCAAGGCGCCTATGCAAGTGATCAAAGGAGCTTCCGGTCACCCTGACTGCAGATTTCTCATCCCAGTCACCCTGACTGCAGGTAGTTCGTCACAGTCAGCAAGATTGCAGAAGCCCATCATGTCAATATTGCAGAATGCCATTGACCAAGTGGAGGAAACACAGGATGACTCATTTAAAAGATGATGGATGTGGAAATAATTGATGTGATTGATCTATTATGGACGCAGTGCATGGTGGATCTTTCTTGCTACATGATAGAGCTTTGATTTTGCCTTGTACAGATAAGCTACATTGCTTGGCGCATGAAACCACTACATCCAAAGAGCCGAACGCCCTGTTTATGCAGCGTAAAAGACAGGCACAAATTCAGATTGGTTTTTCCTAACCACGATTCCTGTTATCTGGAAATGTTACCCGAAGTGCAGTAACCGTTCTTTCTTGGTATTTCGCGGTGCCAAGATTCATTTGTTCTTTGCTTGGCAAAGCCGATAAGAGGTGAGATGAGGCGGGATTCCAGCGGGTTATCAGATAAGATTGGAATTGTCAGATCTAATATTAGATTAGAACAATGGAGGGGGGAACGGGGTTACCTAACAATAAGCAT
The DNA here is from genome assembly GCA_002374485.1 of Metschnikowia santaceciliae. Lineage (NCBI taxonomy): Eukaryota > Fungi > Ascomycota > Pichiomycetes > Serinales > Metschnikowiaceae > Metschnikowia > Metschnikowia santaceciliae. Next base: position 1,656 of record NKZN01001489.1, on the reverse strand, counting down.
TTAGGCACGGCGCATTGGTTATATGCACCCTTCAGAAGATAATCCACTTCCATCCACCCCTTGGTCCCTTCACAGGCCCCTTCAGCTGTCCTTCAGCTGTCCTTGAGCTGTTCTTTAGCTATCCCCCTCACATGTCCTTTAGCAATCCCTCAGCAGGTACCCACCACTATAGTTACTCATAGTAAAGGCGTAAGGGGGTGTGTTCTGAGTGTATCACGTGACCAAGTGAAACCCCCTTAATTTACTTTTAATCCTAAAAGTCTAGAGTTAAATAACAATTAGACTATTTCTGGGTCCATTTCACGGGGAATTCGATTTATTGTCTTGGTTTGAAGTTAGTATATGAGCTTTTTCATAGAAAAGTGCGAATCTCTCAATTAATACGAAAAACACACCCAATTACTACACTCAACTACAGACCCCAATCACACTCAACTGTACACAGCAACTAATACTCAATAACACAATAATCAGCCCAAAACAGCATGATGATTACTAATTTTTTCACTCTATTAGTCTTTATTATCATAGTGATTGGTAGCGTGTAGTAGGGTGTAGAGTAAAAGAGCAGTGGTAGAGTAAAAGAGCAGTGGTAGAGTAAAAGAGCAGGAGTAGAGTAAAAGAGCAGGAGTAGAGTAAAAGAGCAGTGGTAGAGTAAAAGAGCAGTGGTAGAGTAAAAGAGCAGGAGTAGAGTAAAAGAGCAGGAGTAGAGTAAAAGAGCAGTGGTAGAGTAAAAGAGCAGTGGTAGAGTAAAAGAGCAGGAGTAGAGTAAAAGAGCAGGAGTAGAGTAAAAGAGCAGTGGTAGAGTAAAAGAGCAGTGGTAGAGTAAAAGAGCAGGAGTAGAGTAAAAGAGCAGGAGTAGAGTAAAAGAGCAGTGGTAGAGTAAAAGAGCAGTGGTAGAGTAAAAGAGCAGGAGTAGAGTAAAAGAGCAGGAGTAGAGTAAAAGAGCAGTGGTAGAGTAAAAGAGCAGTGGTAGAGTAAAAGAGCAGGAGTAGAGTAAAAGAGCAGGAGTAGAGTAAAAGAGCAGTGGTAGAGTATAAGAGCAGTGGTAGGAGCAGCAAACCACAACCAGTCAGTCAGTCTCAGTCAGTCTCTCTCATTGTGTCTGTTTGTAGCTATTAACTAACAATCTAATTTGATGAAGAAGTTCTCCATATTCGAGCTCATACCTTCACCTCTTTCTACAGTCAAACCTCTGACACTCGTAATTCAGATTTACTTCAGATTTACTTCAGATTTACTTCTGATATACCTCTGATATACCTCTGATTATTTCATATACTTTTGATACTAATCCAACCCATTCCTCAATTGGCATAAGATTTATGAGTCATAAGAAATATGGCGTAACAACCAATTGATTAACAGTGATAAGATGGTTAAGGTTACAACAGAGGTAATCGCTAAAGCTACGAAACTGATGAAGTACTGGTTATGATTTGTGATGAACAAAGAATTGGATGAGTTGAAGCTGCAAAAAAATGTCGCTAAGAGACTCAGGACTAAGAGAAATGGAACTTCGTCCGCTGTTATAAGAGATCATTGAAACAGCTGTGTTAAGATAAAAGCATCTCCGAGTATAGTTAGATGCACATAAGAATACAAGTGATTGAGAGGACTACTGAAGTTCTACAATTAAGAGAGTTGTTGAAAGCT
>NKZN01001488.1:0-28175 GCA_002374485.1 Metschnikowia santaceciliae | reverse complement strand
TCTTGAGTTGAGCGTTGTTCTGGATGCATCAATATTGACGCTCTGAACATCTGAAGGTCCTGCGGCTTAATCATGGTTCCCTGGGGAGAGTCGTCCATGATTCTGAGCACGGTACCTGGGACGGCCCTCTCGATTATTAAGCCTATGGCTGGCTAGCTTCATCGGAAGTGTCGATTTGACTCTTAATCTCTCAACATACGTTTTAGTATATATTAATCAACAGGGATATGTATGTTGTGGCTTACAAGACCAAGTTACGTAGACGTGGCGCGAAGGGAGGTGAAAACCATTCACCTGCAGGGGACTTACACACAGCACATCACTGGCCTATATGCAACACATCTACGAAGTACCGTGACTCCGTGCACTCTAGGTACTCGTTGACATAAGTAGGTTTGTTTCCTTCGATTCAACCTGTTCGACAAGTTTAAGAGGCTCTTCCAAAGACTTAATTACCGCCATACATCTTTTTTGATGTTGTTTGCAGGAGAAGAACGCGTTTTCTGCAGCTAAAACATAGTAATGACAACTCCTTTTGATTCCAGAATCTCAATTTATGAGTAGGGTTTTTGACGGTTAGAGACCTGACAGATTCAGGGATAAAACATCAGCTATAATTTCTTAGCTACAGTGGGATCACGGAGAATTTGAGGGAAATCCGATGAATGGGAGGCAGACCTAAAAAGAAAGATTCTAGAAAGCGGGATCTTGCCATTGTGTACAGTAATCATGCAAGTGCCTGGGCATGTTCAGGTTCCACTATTGTTTAACAATTTCTACTATTGTTCTCAAAACAATAGAAAGTCCCAAAATGGGAACTTGGTTTGGAAGAAAATTTGCATACCTTGGATGGTCTATAAACCGGCCGTATTCCCATCTCCAGGAAAATCAGCGATTGTCATGAAAGCCCTATTGATTCCCTTTGCTCTTGTTACGACCGCATGGGCGCACCCCAAACTACCAATGGCTTTCTTTGCAGAAGCAGAAGGTGTTTTCTGGCCTCTCTTTGGTACTCTTTTAAATGAAAGAGGTGAGGTGATAAATGTATTATCGTATGGAACCGGGTGGCACCAGCCCACTGAGTTCTTCTTACAAGATCATTACGCCATTACTGGGGACCAATCAACAGCACTCTTGGGGATTTTTAATGGCATGCTTGGCTTCTCTTCTAACATCACTGAATTCCGCTTGGATTTTGATAATGAAATGAAGATTCGGAATAGTCCGTTTAAATCGTGCGTTTTATTTCCTGACCAATGGTATGGGATTTATGACAAGAATTCGGAAATACCTGATACTACATGTTTTGGAGTGGACATCTACTTCTTGTCTTATGATAAAAGGACCGGGGAACCCACTAAACCATTGCGTTTTCTTGAGAAAGAAGGGAAACCTATGATCGGAGACGAGAAAAAAATGCAAAAATTGGTTGAAGAAGACGAGACACAACTGGACATAATAATTATGGAAGACAATTTTCTTGAAGGTAATAGACGAAAGGGAAAGAAAGGACATGAAAGAAAGAAGAACAAGAAACAAAAACCAAAGAGTGAGAGAAAGCATAAACCAAAGAGTGAGAGAAAGCATAAACCAAAGAAAGATGAAAGACATAAACCAAAGAAAAAGAAGAAGCACAAGTCTGAGAAACTTTTACCAGAGAAAGATGAAGACTCCTTGCTTTCGTTCTCCAAGTCTTCTGGATTCCCATTACACTTCTTCGCCAAAGTCAAAGATACCCTCATACCACTCTCGACCACCCGTTTTGACGACGATGATAATAACTTAAGTGTTTTGTCTTATGGATTGAGCCTGATTACTCCTGCTGACTTTTACTTACAAGACAAGTACGCACTCACTAATAACGTCGACACCCCAGGATACTTTGGACTTTATAAGAGCTTGCTTGGCTTTGGACCTGAAATTCCCAAGACTCGGTTAAAACTTAATAGCAAAATGAGGATTCAAAATGCGGATTTCCAATCGTGCAAGGTATTCAATACCGCTTTGCGTTTGATTTTCTACAAGGCTTCCTCCATATCCCGGAGCGATTGCGTTGACGTGAAGATATTTCTCTTGCCTTTTGACAAAAAGTCTGGGACGGTAGTGAAGCCTGTGCCTGGGCAAGAGATCCATGCCAATCCGGAACCGGAGGAAGATATTAGGAATATGCTCGGAGGCTACGAGAATTATGAGCCTGAGAGCAGCCATAGTGTGGCTCCTTCCAGTAATGGCTCGGAATTGGAGCTTGGGGTCTCTGAACCAGCACTGGAAATTTTACAAGTGAAATTGGATGTTTCACAATCGACAGTGGAAATTTTACAATCGACAGTGGAAATTTTACAATCGACATTGGAAATTTCTCAACCAATACTGGAGGTGTTTGAATCCACACCGGTTTTTAAACTAACGCTGGATGTTACTGGAATAACACTGGAGGTTGCTGAAATGACACTGGAGACTATTCCATCAAGAATGGTTGAATTCAGTCCAAAGCTGGTGAAATTTGGTTCGAGCCTGGAAATACCCATTCCTGTGACCTTGTACCGTGTGGCCCCGTCCTCTTCCACCCCATCGAGTGTATCCGAAAAATCATTCCAAGGGTACTTCAGTTTCAAAAACTACTCCATACCCTCTTGGAACATGAACAGTATTGTTCAGTCTTCAGAGTGGAAGACCTATAACGACTACCCCAGTCAATCCGCAGAGCAGACCACAGTGACGATCACCACGTGTGATCGGATGTCCAGTCCATCCACCGTGACTGTGATTTCTGTTACTACTGTGACTGTCACAACTGCAGCCATCATTTCCATCACTGGGTTCTAAAGCCCTTTTATAGTTCGTTAGTTGTACGCTATTAGATTCTTGGAAGCAATGCCTAAGAGTTGGTGTCTTTTGGTGGTTCAAAGAAATTTATCAATGCTCAAAAGTATGGTACCAACGATCATTAATAACTTGGAAGTACCTGGAACCTCACTTCCTAGAATCTGGCTGACATAAGAGCTCTAGTTAAATTGGAAACCCTGGTCATTGAAAGCTCTGACCATTGAAAGCTCTGTGAGGATATGTACTGCTTGAGACAAGTTATTGGGAGCTTTCAACTTATGTATTAGTATAAATCATCATACAGACATGTAAGTTGTACCTTACAAGACTAAAGTGCCATGTTGAGAAAACAGCACTTGCTGAATCTCTAGCGCCGCAGCCACTCACGTGACTTTGGTCATGTGAAGGTCCACCCCAATATAAAAGGACAAGCTCCAGCTATTTTATAGCATCACCAAAAATATATATCAACTGAGAGAAGACATAACGAGATGTCTCCCAACACCAGACCCACCCAATATTAATTAGTGTAGAGGTACTGATGTTTACCAATGACTTGGACTGATTCTCTTCATAATACTTCTCGAGTAGAGGACGCGCACGCAAAGCTTAGCACAATAACAATAGCGATGAGGATAAGACACGGCGTCCGAATACAATACGATAATAAAACCACGCCTTAAAATTCCAATTGTTTGCATTAGATAATCAATTAATAGAGGAATGAATACGTAGGTCAACCGGCCTCAATTAAATACAACATTTGACATTCCGTAGTCGGATTCAAACATGTCTCTGTTATCCTAAGCCTTATCCCCATTGCCTTTTTTTAATCATTTGGTAGATGTTCTGTAGGGTCAGCAGGAGAAACGAAGCAGTAATCAACTAGATAACACTTTAAGCCGTCTGTATTCTGAGCACCTTTCTTGGTTGTTTTCAGGAAACCGTTACGGTAAGGGCATGAATTCATATTCATATTTTAAGACTTCGACTCATCATCCAACTCCACTTGAAACTTTAATATCTTCTTTTAGTCAACAACAGCAAAAAAGTAGTAGAATTTCCCTACGACTTCCGAGTCCAAAGTAGTAGTAATTCCATTGTTTGAGGTGAAATATGGCACAGGGGAGAGCCTATCATCTTCAACAGTTACAGAAACAACATCTTGAGTGCTCACGGCTTTTAGACTCTAGAATCGTTCCCCCCTTTTGTGTAGAAGGTTCGAATAGACTGAACTGTAGCAACAGCTGAGATAGAAGCAATATAAAGATGTAAAGGGAATGACAGTCTTAGAATAGAAATATTAGGACATGAGAAGCACCCGTTAACTATCTCTTTGCACACTTGGAGCCAAGAGAATTGGGAAGTACGTGTAAGAAATTGATTGGCCCGATGGCTTAAATCTTAAGTCTTCCTAGAGTCATGATATCATTTATTTAACCAGTTCATGATCCTGTCTCTCAGGGACCCTTCTCTCCTCATGAAGACCATAAAATCCATACGAAAATATCTTTGAATTTATTACTTTAAAAATATAATTTAAATGACTGCGATGGATCACTTTTTCGAGAACGTATACAACCTCATGACTCTGAGCACACTAAGAGTTACCAGAACTTATGGTTGTCCATGCTGAAGTTCTTGACAAAGTATTAAGTGTCATTAAGGCTCTTTCTGAGTCTAATTTAAGTTGCTTCTTGATTACTGGATGGATATCTTACACACAGGCAATCGTCGTTACTCATCCTATCAAAAGACTCAGTGCATAGACCTACTACCACCGCAAAGAAAACAAACAAGTAAGTTTTTAACATTACTAGCCGATCTGTTGTAGAAGCACAGATCTGATTCAGGTGTAACTGAGAGTCTGCGTTGAGTGCACAGAGAACATGACAAGAATAGGACCGAAGTAGGGTCTTTCTTTTCAAGTAAGTCATTTCATGCGGCTATTTCTTGAGATGAGCTCGACTGCAACCTATTAGCTCTATAAGTGGGATAAGATCGATATCGGTTAGTGCAGGTCTTAGGGGTGTACGGCACATTTTCAAGATCCACAGCTTTTAAGAAAAAACAAAAGGGTATTTATTTATGGAATACACGTGGGCTTATCCACCTTTCTAGTTGTATGAGGGTAGCTTAGACCCCGACACACAATATATTGGTGTAGTATTAATTTTTTAAGATATATGATGTGCATATTTCAAATTTTCTAGGTAATTGTTTCCCTTTTTTTTTGTAAAACTTCGGTGCTCATCAATAATCTATTGCTTTTAAGGGCTAACTGAAACTGCCAGGGTCTCCGAGCTCACGTCTGACTTCAGAGGCTTGTCATTTCCAAAGAGACGTCCTAAGTGTGACATGGCGGATTCAATTTGGTCCTTTGTAGCTCTAGTAATTGCATCCCAACTAAGCTCTATCTCTCTCTTTTCTTTCTTGTCAGGTGCAGAAGTGCATGGATAAGAAATCAAGTCGTCCAACGATAAGTTGGCAAGCTCAGCAAATTCGACAACATTAGCAATCAAATTGTTGGTCAAGTTGGCAATGAGGTGGAGCGCTTCCATTTTAGTAACTTCATCTGACTCAAAGTCTATGTTCATGGGGGGAATGGAATCGTTGGGCTCATTGGAGGCATCTAAAGACGCAGCAAAAATAGTGGGAATAAGGGCAAGAGAAAAAAGGGCAAGTTTCATTATGGTGAATCAAAGTGATAGATTCCAACTTGTGGGTTTGGCGGCTTTATATTACTTTTGTATCATACTAGCTGACAGACCATTGTTATGCATTGTCGGCTTAATTATTTCACTGGAATGAATTCCACTTCGAAATGAACACACTTAAATTAATTTTCAGCGGTTTCCATACATGACGTTTTTTATTTAATCAGCTATTGGGTAACTAGCTGACATGTTGACTTACATTTCTAGTTGATTTGTGGGTTCAAGCTACCGAAGGTGTTGATATAAATGGCATCTGTACACCTGGTGAGACACGTGGCCACGTGCCAATAGTGCACCAACTGAAACTCCGTTTCACTTGACGGCAAAGCGCTGAATTTCTGACTAAAATTGTGACACATTTCCAACCCCACTTTAATTGAAGTGCACTTTTTTTGCTCTAATAAGGATTTTTCAACCGTCTCATTAAAGCACCAAACAATCAACTTAAACAGGAAGTACATGATTTAATATTAAATTAAAACAATAATAAATAATAAATCTGGTTCCATTGCCCCGTATCTCTAGTGCTTGAATATAATGTATCAATGAATATTCTCAAGTGGGGTAATCAGTAAATGCACTGTGTAGCATAGATTGGTATAATTGTTCGCACATTTCTCTCAACAAGCTTAGTCTCAATTCAAAGAGTGGGGACCCATCATTGTATACATAATTCTGTGACACTATGCAGTTGACATACTGGATAAACGGATTCATATTCTACCTGGTCTCGAGTGATCAATACAGTGTTTTCAATTTTTCCAAGATTGCCCAGATTGCCCAGATTGCCCAGATTGTCAAATGTTGATTTAGGTTTGTTTTAATGAGCATTTAGAGGTGTCGCACAATATGCATGCGTACGTCAGTTTTTCTTCTGGTAAAACGGAACTCTTCAGTTTGGATATTGATTAAGTTGCGAGGATATCAAATACTTGTCTGTTATCAATCTAGCGTTTACTTAGCCTAGAGTAATCTAGCCGTCACGTGATAGTATTAAAATTCCTTTTCCTCAAAAAGGGACAAAATCAGAATCATTTTCGAAACAAGACTAGAGGTACTTCGATGCTTGTTCTAAGATTTGTGAGCGGTAATTAGCTCACCGATAGTGCGACGCGTATACAGTGTTTTTCAAAAGTATTCAAACCAGCGCAACAAAATGATTCAAACCAGTGCGACACAATGATTCAAACTAAAGCGACAAAATGTTTCGTACCCCTTCGCACAGTCTTTCAAACCAAATGGACAAGTTGTTGTATACAGGATAACAAGGGNTCTTTCAAACCAAATGGACAAGTTGTTGTATACAGGATAACAAGGGAACCAGTTCAGTTCCGTCCGTTTTTCACCCTTGATTGGTACTGCAAGACTCCCAAATGTAGTATATAAGAGGCAATCCTCCAGATTTAAATTTTCAGAATATTGAATTCCAATAAAAGTTGGTGTGAAACATTACGCCATTTGGTTTGAACCATTCTGTCTTTGCTTGAAACATTTTGTCGCGCTGGTTTGAATAGTTTTGTCGGGCTGGTTTGAATAATTTTGAAAAACACTGTAACTGATAAGGATAACCATAACCATTTGTGCACTCTTAGATGTTTATGTGCACGCCTTATCCCAGATGAGAAATAGTCCAAGTCATTGGTAAATATCAGTACCTCTCTACTAATTAATATTGGTGGGTCTGGTCTTGGTATGTCCTCCTCAGTTAATAAATAATTTGGTTATCTCATAACATAGTGGGAGCTTAAGGGTGTACGGGTTTATCTTAGGGGTGTACCTGTTGTGCGTTACTGCATACCGCAGGGTACTCAGGAACTGAGATATAATTGGCCTTCAATAACTCTCTCAAGTGAGGAACTTGGGTAATCATATCAGACACTGTTTGCTATCTTAGTGGGTAGTCAGTGACTTCTTATTCACAATTGATACCCCTCAAATCTGAGCGGGATCATCTATATATAGAGTTAGTCCCGGGGACTCCCACATCCGAGACCGGCGTCTCGTAATTGACTGTGCATGATGAGTGTACGCCCTCATCGTCCACATGTCCCTGTTTCATCTGCACCATGTATCTCTGAAACCTGTGGGACCACTCCAACTCATCTTCAACCCTGTGTATTGTCGTTGACCTGCGGGCAACATGTTTCACAGTTACCCGCACTCACAAGTTGACACATGCCACATGTTCCAACAGTACTCGCCTCACACCTCGTTTAGAACTTTGGCCTTGTAAGGCACAACTTACACATCCCTGTATATTAATATATATACTAAAAGAAAGGCTGAAAGAAACTGAATGATTGTATATTGACTGTTATAGGCTCACATCCTGAACTGGTTCCGTCTGGGCTGCTGCTGACCCCTACATAAGGTCGAATATCGGGTCAAGTGAGCCTATTTTCAATTATTCTCCAGAGTCTTCTAGCTTAACCCCATTTTTTATCTCAGACGCTTTTGGTATATCAATTTCCCTCCTCATAAACACAGAAGAATCATTTGAAATATTTCTCCCGTTTAACCTACATGACTCCGAAATCGAGTCATCTATTATATACCATACCTCGGTCCATTCAGCCCATAAATCACCTGTGTCATCAAAACCAGAAGGTACTCCCTTCAAGACCATTGAATTACGGTGGGGCTGGTCCAACCTCTGCCCGTCCGCATCATCCCGCTTCTCGGTCTTACAGTGTTTGAGTACGTATTGTATAGCTTCGTCGGGTGTCAAAAGGTCCAGGCGACTACAAGAACACATATAACCACCACTAGGGCGTACGGGGTCGTCAAAGATTTGTGCATTCGGCTTACAAAAAGAAGTCCGAAAGTATTTGATCTCCCCATCGGGTTCCAACTCTATTTCAAGAGGCACTGCTTTGCCATTGCCGGGCATGGACTTTATATGCAGACCGACCCTCGCAAGCACCCGTGTTTCGTTGCCGCTTCCTGTGAATGCGGTCCCATTGACCAACCTGAACATAGGCACCTTACCTGAGACATTTCTATTTTTGAAAGATCTAAATGGTTTGAAAGAATTCACGGTCAAGACCTCTAAATTGCCATGGACCCACGCGTAAATTGCCCTCTCGGCATTATCCTTTTTTCTAGTAGTGGCAAGGGCAAATTCGGCAACAAGACTCAAGACCAGGAGGAAGTATGATATTTTCATGATGATGGGGGTGGCTTAGGATAACCAGTTCCTTTTATAGGTCAAAATCTCTTTGACAAAAAAAATGTGCCAGGACATTGTTTCGATTGGTCCTCTGTCTCTGGCACATGACTCTGGTGAACAAGCCCATGGTCATTGTAAGATAGGTACAGGCGGTCACGATGAATTCAGATAATTCAGATAATTGTCTATTCTAGTATTTCATGCATTATGCTGGTTATTCTGGGTCACTCATGTGATTTTGGGTTATTATTTCCCAATTTGGACAATCCTAGAAATGACCATTCTTTCAACTTGTGTTTTAGTATATATTAGTATACAGGGATAAGTAAGTTGTACCTTACAAGACCAAAGTCTTAAGTGAGGTGCGAGGTGGGTGAAGTTCTCACCCACCAGTGACCTGCACATAGTACTCACATTTCTGCATACAACTTATCCACGAAGTACCCTGCATCAATTCTCGCTAGGTACTCGTTGACACATTCCTAGCCATGTCCACGCTTCACCACCACGGATATATCCAATTCCCACTTTCCATCCACCATTTGTGATCCCCTAGCACACTCCTCTGTACCTTTATATCTTCAAGTAAAAGTCAGTCCAAAAACCACTTTCTAGAGAAACTGAATATTCGTATCACTTTGATTCTGAGCCTTCATGAATTAGTCATCTCTCAAATTTCCTGTATTTGAATATCACAGAGTTTATCTGGAAGATTATTGTAAGTAACAATGAAACTGGATCAATAACGTTCAAGTTTCATGCTAATGCAACTGGTCCTTCAAAAATTGTCCAGTAGGGAAATCGCAGCTGTTAACTTTTCGAGTCCATTAGACCGTGGACATTAGACTGTAGGCATTGGACTGTACAGTTCACAGTAGTCATTAGACTGTAGACTGTGGAAGGAAAAGAAAGATTCACTGCAGTGCACCTTTTCGATTTGTCATGACATTCCCAATTCTCCATCCTCGGATACCGTACTACCCAAAGAAGAATCTTTTAACTGCGCATTAGCATACTTCAAAGTTATTCACATACTTTAAAGCTCGCATAACTGGCTCCCTCTCATTCACCACATGATAAACCCAATCCCTCATTAAGACCTCAAGGCCACCCAAATATCCACTGTCGTCAAAAACCAAAAACCAAAAAGAAATAGAAACAGAAACAGAAATAAAAAAAAAATAAACACAATAAAAAAAATCGTAGAAGTAAACTCCAAAAGGACCAGAAGTAATTTCCAATGTGAATAATGCCAAGATCAATAAGGGGGTATTTTTTATTGCCTCACAAATTCCTTTTGAATTCCAGTCTCTGAGATGGGCAGTCAGTCGTTGGAGCCAATGTCCGCAATGAACAAAGAAATGATACCATCAATGCATTGCAGTAAGTGGTAAATCACTTAATGGAACGAATGGGAATAATGGAAACAATAGAAACAATAGGATTTTGGCATTTTGGCATTTCGGAATTTCGGAAATCTTACAATTGATACGACTTTTCAATGACCCGCTCCATCTAGAACATCACATTATTTTTTTTTTGTTTTCTATTTGTTTTCGTGTTGGTAAATATTTATCATGGTATTGGCTGAGTAGTGGTGAGTGCTCCCTAGAAAAAGGGCTGCTAATCCATTGGGGGACCTCACTGTTATATACGCTGGGGATATGCATTCCTGCAAGTGCATGCAAGTAGTGATCTCAAACACCGAGGGATCTGAAACACAAATGCATGGTCTGGGTGGTCTAACTATATATATATATATATATACGTTTATTCATAGGCTACAAGACTATAAATGCGGGTCGGAGAAAACTTCAAAATGAAGTGGAAAAACTCCGAGAGAGAACACCGAAGTGGTTAGAGAATTGAAAGTTCGCGCAGTGAGTTTTGGGACCTCCGTCTATGAACGCTTTTTAAAGAGGTTAAAAGCGTCGTCGATAAAACGGCTTGAAATAAGAAATGTTCTTGCGCGTTAAATCTGGCGTCAATGGAGTCAAGGCATCGGGAGCTTCAATATCACTCCGTCGTTTTGTTGGTTTTCGAAAAGTGATGAGAGTCTTGATATAATAGTAATAGAGATCAAGCTTTTTGAAATCAGAATCAGGGTTTCCAACAGCGTACTAAATCGAGGGTGTGCCAGACATCTTGCACTCTTCCCAAATGACTGCAGCAATGGAACATTCAAACAAAATGTGTCGAACCTTGTCCAAAATTGTAGTAGAGTAAGGAATGTTGACGCTTACTGCTTTGCGCCTGCAATTGTGGAAGGGTGATAACGTTTGTTAGATTCCTATAAGCTCAACCTGGGGGGTCCGTTACAGATTTACTTATCCGCCCTGTCTCAATGACGCGGATTGTTGAACTTGTGGGACACGTGACATGTGTCAACCTGTGAGTGCGGGCTGTTGGAACACGCGATATGTGTTGAACTTGAGGAAGAAGTACACCTGCGGGTACTGCATGCTCCCGTTACTGCATACAGATGAAACAATGATTGGTATTGTCCTCGAGAGAGACACGTTGGCAGTGGACCACTCGAGGACAGTCGTCTAACACTTGTCCAATTTTGGCCATTGTTCTGGAGAAGACAATGGGCCGAGTGGGTTAGGGCTGGAGTCCCAGACCTGACTATATATAGAGGGGGTCCCGCTCAGACTTGAACGGTATCAATTGGAACAAGAAGTCAAGGACATCCTAGTTTAATATATACACAGAAAGAATGGAAGCTACAGAAATGGTTACTAGAGTACCAAAGTGAAGACGCTTGTTGAAACTTAACGTGATAACTATTCCAGATTATGGGAGTGTATACAACAATTCCAAACAATATGTGCCTGATGAAGTTGAGAGATCAGCACATGTGAGCGTACTGCATGTTCATGTGCATCCAGATGAAACAATAATGGGTATTGTTGAAGGCAGACAACGCCAGAGCCAAGCCTCTATGGGCTCTCGTCTAGCTCTCGTCTAACTCTGGGCATTTTCTGGGAGAAGACAATGTAGGTGAGAGAGATTGATGAAGGAGAGAGATCGTTTAGGAGTCCCCGGGACTAACTATATATAATATATAGAGAGGATCCCGCTTTATTCTGAGCGGTATCAATTGTTAGAACAGTTCACTGATATCTAGTTAAGAGAAGAATATAAGTGATGTAAGATGAACCCTGAACCATCATACTTAAGAGAATTATTGGAGGCCAATGTCATAACAATTCCAATTTAACACGGATTGCCCCTTCTTATAGGCCAAGCCATATTAGCCTGCATGGCAGCCAATATGCAGGTTGGCTTAAATAATCCTCCTAGCGAGAATTTCCTCCTAATGTTAGAAATGTGCTCATTTGCACATGCATCATGTGTTAAGTCTAACACTTGCATGCTCCTCTATTCACGTTCCGATAGGACACGTGAACCTGAACTTTACTCACGTGCCTTCGGGCAAGTGATGGTGAGGTACAGATGTGCAAGCTTAACAGTCTAGTAGTCTTTGTACTATTGCTGGAATATCAGTGAATCATTTTTTAATCTGTATCAAGTATCGTAATATCATGGAAGACTAATTTTATGCAAAGTTTCTTTTTTTCATAGATATCAATTGTGACTTCTGCTCATTGAATAGTGCCTAACTATAATAATGTCAACTTCCAATTTCCTCCGTATACTTACCTATGGAACCTATCGTGTTGAGGTTTTGGTATTCTTAGGCCCATAATTTATGCTACTGTTCTGTACTAGGAAGTCCGTGATATTGTGGTTACTCCTGATACCCCTCAACCAAGAGCGGAATCTCACCTATATAAACCTTTTTACCTTGGACTCCTCGCTCCTGCACCTGGCTTGTTGATCCATTGTCTTAAGTCAAACCTGACACCTCCTGACACCTCCTGGCACCTCCTGGCACCTCCTGGCACCTCCTGGCACCTCCTGGCACCTCCTGGCACCTCCTGGCTCCTCCTGGCTCCTCCTGACAACCAAGACCCAATTACAATACTAGCCTGCACTCCTTGCTTTCTGTACTGCAGGTACCACATTACCTGCATACACGAATCAACACATCTCACATGTTCAACATATCGATACTGATGCTTGCTCTTGAATTATGATCCCTAATACTCGTACTCCATAGACTTATAGAAGATAATTAGTGCATAAACAGTTCTCAATTACGACAAAGTAACTACACTGCTAGGTCAATTATCCAAAAGATAGTCAATTTGAGCATTTTTAAGTGCCAATATAAATCTTAAATCTCAAGAGGGATAATTCCGTACACCACTAAACGGTGTTTCACAACATTGGGAAGATATTCTGGGCACATCCTGCAACTTATTACCTTTAGCCCCCATATCCATGAAGCTACAGTAAAGAAATCTATACTAAGAGGTACACACGCGCTATACCAAGAGCTAGAATAATTGGCTATACTACAAAATTATAGGGATTCATTTCAAACCAAGAGCTCTAAAGGGTGGTCAGCAATTTTACTAGAGCAGTTTGAATCTTACGGAGTATTGGTTGACTTAGGAAAGGTTCGTTTTGAATTATTTAGATTGATTGTAGTCTTTTAGAATCATTGTTCGTCTGTTAGATGTACCATAGGAAGAGCCCTGCCTATGGAGGTTATGAAGGCTCTCTGTCCGATTGTTACAATGGCCATTGCAAACGCCGTATCACGGTCATCAGCCATCGATGCACCAAGTGCTATGATAGCCTTTTTCGAATATTATTATGAATCCTTAGTATCGATCTAGTGGAGGGTTTTTCGATGCCACGTTTCTCTCAAAGTTATTTAAGCCGCTTCGGTTCCTCTTTTTGGGGGACAATCAACGAACATACTTTTAGTTGGGCATAAATGTATTAAAGAACATGAAATCGTCTCTGATAATTCTTTTCTCCTCTAGTAAGGACCAAGGATTAAATCTGATTGTATGTTTTATGACTACCAGATGCAGGTCCATTGTCTATGCTTAAGTAGATATCTGATAGGAGATGAATGACTGCTTGAACGGAATTGGCAAAAAGACAAAACAAAAGACATGACCACTTCAGTATACTGGAAGAGCACTACTTAAGAAGCTAGATAGCTAATGCTTTGCTAAACTACAACATGTTTTTTGAAAAACCTTGTTTGGTGGCTTTAGCTACCGTTTTATCTGTTACTTCTGCTGCATCATTATCCTTGAAAAAAGGCAGTTCGGACCGGGAGGGCAATCCTTGTGGTTTACATTCTGATTTAACCGTTAAAGGCGTGCCCCCTGAGTGCATCCACCACAAGTTCTGTGTTGAGGATATACAACCAACCAATTGTACCTACGATAAGACTAAGAAGTACGACGAGCTCGATGAATTGTTTGGTCTTGATCCCTACTGTGTACGCCAAATTATTTGCCAAAACCAGAATACTAAACGTGCGGAACCAGCCCAAGCCCAAGCCCAAGCCCAAGATGAAGTGGTGTCCATTAAATACCCTTCAGGAGAAATTCTTCCTCTTGTTGACTATATGTTCTTCAATGGCTTTGAATGTGCCGTGACTAACTCCGATGGGGCTTCAATCCCTCACGAATGCCTTTATCGTAAGGTGTGTCATGGACTGGTACCCCAAAATACAAATATTTGTCCTGATTCCCCCGGGCTCTACGAGCGGATGACTTATGATAGGAAAGAACTTGATTCTCAATTGCACTGTGCACGAAGAATGCTATGCAAAGGAAAGCAACCCAAAAAGCAAACACCAGCTGATGAGGAGCTAGAGAGGATGAATGTATTGTTGGATTCTATATGCATGAACACTTACCAGAAGTTTGATGGCCTTCCTAAGGAATGCATTACCGAGTATGCTAAGAAATTGGATAGATCCCATGATTATAATGACAATAAGAACATCCTGTGCAAAGAAACTTTGGACATTATCAAACTGGGTTCAACACTGTGTATTCGCAGATACGTGGACAAGTTGGACCGCTCAAACCCTCCTCCATATACCCATATTTAGGAGGATACAACCTTCGAACCTTGTAGCCAAAGTTTGAATTGTGAGGCAGTTTGTTTATATATATATATATACGTTTATGCATAGGCTACAAGACTATAAATGCGGGTCGGAAAAAACTTCAAAATGAAGTGGAAAAACTCCGAGAGAACATGGATTTTCGTACTGTCTGTATGTACTTCGGAACATTTGTATATAGTGTTCCTGTACCCAAGTACAGGTCTATAGAATTCTTCATTCCCCACTAATTGCTTCAGTTCGGTCCACTCCATCCTGTTTACCGGATTGAGTACGTTCAAGTATATATCGTATTACCTAGTAGATTGCACAGGCTTAATCTACGGTCCACTGTTTCTAATTGCCTACTGTCTTTAATTGCCTACTGTCTAGTACGCGTATATATAAGATGTCTACGAACTGTGTGTTGGATCCACTATAGACAGGGCTCTACCCATAGAAATATTATGAAGCCTACGGCCAATCCTAACAATTGCCCTTGCAAACGCCGTCTCATGGCCATCATAGTACTAGGTACCAGGATTAATGACCACCTTTGTCCTGGTGAAGAATTCTTCAAAGTCATTTTGTCTTCACAGTTATATAAGACCCTCAGATTGCTCCTTCGAGGAATCAAAAACAAATATACTAACGATATTGAAAGTTCTAACAAGAATCTAACTCTATGTATTAATGTCTGTTAACTGTCTATAAATCGTCTACAATTGTGAGTATTACACGACCTCTTTATCGAAGCATAAGCCACTGATTAATGATCATCCACACTTTATCATTAGATAAAAATATAATACAACTTAATCAGTTCCCTTTATAGGCACCTGTAGATGTAGTGGTGGCGGAACTGTAGATCCATTATAAATGAGTAGCGCACTATCTGTTAGATTCTTGTTGGCACGTTAGATACCTAATGGTTACTATATTCGTTGATAATTCCCCAGAGGGAGGAACCGGGCTACCTAAATAGTTGAAAGAGGGCTCTGCGTAGTCAACCGACCGTTGATCCTGCTTGGTTCCTCATACTCACCCGGTGGCAATATCCATAGGGGATATTTACCAATGGAGATATTTGTTGCGCTTAATGTTTTACGTCTGCGATTGTAAGAGCAGTTATAACGTTTTCTAGATTCCTATAAACTCGGCCTGGGGGCGCCGTGACAGATTTACTGTCCGCACCGTGTTAGTAAGGCCGGTTACGCCTTCTTATAGGTCAAGCCATATGAAAAGAATCAGTCCAAGTCCTTAGTAAACATCAGTACCTCTACACTAATTAATATTGGTGGGTTTGGTGTTGGGAGATATCTTGGTATGTCCTCCCTCGCTTGATATATATTTTTGGTGGTGTTGTAAAAAAGCTGGAGCTTGTCCTTTTATATTGGGGTGTTCAATCACATGACCAGTCACGTGAATGACCCCGGTGCCCCAGAGATAGCGAGTTGTCACAAGCGGCTCTTGCTTCTCAACACTACATTGGCCTGCATATTAGCACATATGCAGGTTGGCTTGAATAATCCTCCCAGTGACACTTCCTCCTAATGTTAGAAATGTGTTCATCTGCTCATGCATCAAGTATTAATTCCTTACACTTTTATGCTCCTTCATTCATGTGCCTATAGGACACGTGAACTTGAACTCTACTCACGTGTATTTTGGCACGTGATCATGAGGTACGGATGTCTCGCAAGCTCAACATCCACAACCAAGCCGCGTTGGCACACATGTTGTTTGGAATTGTTGTATACACTCCCATAATCTGGAATAGTTATCACGTTAAGTTTCAACAAGCGTCTTAACTTTGGTACTTCAGTAATCATTTCTGTAGCTTCCATTCTTACCAATATATATATCAAGCTAGGATGTCCTTGACTTGTTGTCACAATTGATACCGTTCAAGTCTGAGCGGGACCCCCTCTATATATAGTCAGGTCTGGGACTCCAGCCCTAACCCACTCGGCCCATTGTCTTCTCCAGAACAATGGCCAAAATTGGGCAAGTGTTAGACGAGTGTCCTCGAGTGGTCCACTGCCAACGTGTCTCTCTCGAGGACAATACCAATCATTGTTTCATCTGTATATAGGAACAGGAACATGCAGTACCCACAGGTGTACTTGTTCCTCAAGTTCAACACGCTTATGCCATTGATCTCCAATAACTCTCATGAGTGCGGGACCTCAGTAGTCATCTTTGATCATTTATATTCAGTTTCTTTACTACCTAAACTTAGAAGTCAGTGATCCCTTGTCACCATTGATCTCGTTCATGTTTGAGCGGGATCCCACTGTTGAGAATGTGCATACACTCTCTGGTAAGTTGGAATTGTTATGACATTGGCCTCTAATAATTCTCTCAAATATGGAGTATCGGTGTTCATCTTTAGGTCACTTGTATTCTCTCTAAACTAGATATCAGTGGACTCTTCTTCTATTCCTTGCCCTGTCAGATATGACCAGGATCCCAGATATATATAGTTCTCCTCGGAATTCATTCCTGTATCCAATTCCGAGGTCATCTCTCTCCGGAGACCGAATCGGAACGCTTCCGATTCCCAAAGTCCAATCGGAACGCTTCCGATTGTTCCGCTCGTTTCTATTTCTGGAATCCCGTTAGCGGCTTTTAACCTCATTCGGTTCCGAGGAACAGATGCATCCATTTACACACAGGATGCAGCCCTCGGGTTCCTCGGAACGTCATATAGTGACATGCATGCTTAGTAATACACTCACCATGCACCCTTCCTGGTTTCATCTGCACACCGCCTTCATAGAAACATGTGAGCCTGGGCCATCTACCCATCTCAGTGTTTTCACTCTGTACTGTAGATAGTACCACTCATCGCATCCTGCACATACGATGATTGTCACGGCTCACAAGTTCAACACCCACATCTATGTAGTTTATCCTAGGAATTCCATTCCGGTGACTGAGTCAGATCTCATCATTCCCGATGAGACTTCCGGTACACCATTTCGGATTATGCTAAGGGTATTACTCCGCATGCACTTGACTTCATCTGCATTTTGCATTCCTAGACACATGTGAGACTGGCCCGTCTGCCCAACTCAGTGTATTACCCCGTAGAGAATCAATTCAGGTCCTCAGTATTCATCAGTACCTCAACACTAATTAATATTGGTGGGACTGGAGTTGGGAAATATCTTGGTAAGTCCTCGCTTAGTTACTATATTGATTGAATACACAGATCAAAAGATGGGAGCCTGTCCTTTTATGTGGGGGTGAACCCTCACATGACCAGTCACGTGAGTGACCCTGGTGCCCAAGAGACACCAATTTGCTATGCGCGACGCCTGTTTTCCAAGACCGATTTTCAGTGGACCCAAAATTAAGTATGACCTTTTCTCAAGATGCAGAGATGGCATTGAAATAACTCATGATTTCTGGTAGTACATGGATTTTTTTTCGCTAGTTATAGTTTTTTAATTTTATGGTTTCAAAATTGATATCGCGTATATTCATTAAGCTACTGAGACCCTCCAAAAAGGTGATCGTATGCAGTACAGGGATAAAAATTGGCTTTACTTGGATAATTTCGAATCTTTATTAACATAAAAGTATATAAAATGGGTTTTTTTTTTCCTGACACTGTTTTATCTTGATTCAAGGAGTTTTCGATTTTTAGTGGTGCTTATAGTTTTTCTTTTTTTCTCACCTTTAGCAATGGTACGTGTAAACTGCAAAATAGACCCCCCTCTCAGAACTAAGTCAAACACTAGATATTTTTTCAAAACAGAAAAATCCATTCAGAGCCAATATTAAATATTAGTCAAGCTCATCTTACTATTTTGCACCATATGAAATAGCTGGTACTCTAGGTCTGGGAACACCATAGGAGCATCAGCGTACGATTGCAACTTCGGGTAACTTCTGAGGGATTTCCTGAAACTTCCAATCTTTGGGATGTGAAGCACCGCAAGATTTCACATTGGTCCTAAGAATTCATATTGTATTCCCAAAGGCGCTCTCATATCACATGCATCAATGATCACTAGCACCCAGCATCCAAGTCTCTTGAATACTGTCTCTTGAATACTAACTAACACACCAACTCAATCCCGTGAGTGGTATGGTTTGAGGCTGAACCTGACTAAGCCTTGTTAGTAGAATCCACTGAAACTAGGTACTCAATTCTAGTGACCATATGGATTTTCCTAACAGAGTCAAGGTACTTCGTAGATGTGTTGGATGCAGGCCAGTATCACATTATGTGCAGGTCGCTGACAAATGAAGGGTTTTCAATTGTCTTACACCTCATGTTGTACTTTGATCTTGTAAGATTTAACTTGAAAACCCCTGTATAACAATGTATACTAAAACAGATGCTGAAAAAATGTGTATCAAATGCGATTCATCCACTATCGGCACACTTTTTTGACTCTTCTCACTTGAACACCTCCTCTTAAACTCCCGGCGTCCAAATACTCAGCAAAATCAAAATCATTGGACACAACATTAGTATATACTAAATAAAAAACAGGTTGGACCCATTACGGTAGAGATACCTGGGGAGAAATCTCTATTATACTGCATATAACAGAAGTGATGATTCACAAAGAAGTAATCGAAACAAATAATCAAATCAGTGCAAATATGAATGCAGTCAAATGTTTCCCGGCAGAAATTTTCAAGGGTTTCTGTGTTCTTTACTAGGTTGACGTGTAAAGCACGTAAACCTTGTTATCACATGATAATTTACACGTGACAGATGGTCACGCGACTAACTTACGTGCCGGTTTATCGTGATGCTGTACCACTTGGCCCCTAACCGGTCCCAGTTATCATGTGACATGTAGGACGAGAGGACGCACAAAGACATACTCATGAAGAGTGCAGAGCGGGCAAAAAAGCCTCCTTTGCAACAGGGGGGCCTTAGAACCCAAACACTTCTGTCGTCCCAAGACAAAAGATGACGGTCTTGGCTTGGGTATAGTGATCAACAAGCTCTTTGGCTGCGTGAGACAGGAGAACTCCATCATTGCTGGCAAGTTGTTCTTGTGTACACTGGCCCCTCACCATTTTCGAACATTTTTCTCACCAAAGACGGCTCGTACTCGGTAGATATCCCGGCGGAAAAAAATGGATGTCTTGAACAACAACTTGGTGGACCACACCTTGAAAGACTCCGATGATGCGTTCACCATCAATACTTTAAAAGAGTTCTAGGGTCTTAAAAAGGCCATCAAGCTGCTAGTCGATAATGTGGTCAACTCCTACAAGATCGAGTTGAAGCAGGCAAATTTTGAGTTCAACGATATCCAGATATTGCAGGACTTGGAGAAACGGCAGAGCGAGCTCGCTCACCAAGTCCGAGGTCGCGTAATTGGACTCGCTCAAATATGCAGTGAGTGTCAAGAGAAACCCTCCCAAGTACTTTATGTTTATGAGCTGTCACTGAAATATCAGCTCGTTACACATAACCTTACACTATTGTAGATACTAGATTGCTTTAGTTATGGTTGGTGTTTAGAAACAGCTCTTGGTGTCTCTCTGGGGACCGCAGCCACTCACGTGCCCAAAGTCACGCGGAGGCTCACCCCAATATAAAAGGACAAGCTCGCGCCATCTCATAACACCACCAAAAATATATATCAACTGAGGGAGGACATACCAAGATGTCTCCCGACACCAGCCCTACCAATGTTAATTAGTGTAGAGGTACTGACGTTCGATGTTCACTAAGGACTTGGATTGATTCTCCACAGTTGGAGGTAGTGCACATAATGGACTATATAATACCATTTACAGACAGATATTTTTAGGTAACAATCCGTGACATTTAAACTATAAAACTCTGATCTTAGTAAGAACCTGCATCTAGAATATTTAGTGTCTGTTGGTCCCAAGGTGTCCTTTCATAAAAAGTCGTAAGTTCAACGCCAATGCCTTAAATAAAACCGTAGAATGCATAGGTATGTCTGAAAGTGAAGCTAGTCAGTCAGAATGCCAGCTTCCGGGGCGGTCACATCCGGAATGTCTCCCTTGGAAGTATTGGGTAAGGAGGATACACTGTCGTCATGCAGCTCCACATCACCAGATGCAGATTTGGTAGAAATACCGTGAGGATCAAAGGTATCCAACTCAGTTTGAAAGGGAGGCTTCACCGGCTCGATTTCGAGTTCAGGCTCAAAACTTATGTCTCTCTTATTCGTGACACGCGAGCTAGGAACCTGCTTCACGTCTATTTCGGAAGAAGAGAGGTAGATATCCACAGGAACACACTTTAAGCGTTTGGTGGTGTGGTTCTGACTCATAATAAAGCCCCGGAGACTGCCGTGAATCCACCTACACAAGAAAGGAGTAACATCGAGAACTTTTGAGCTGTTATCCAAGTGCAATTCAATGGGCTTCACCTTGTTGGGAATGCCGACGACCAAACAGTCATTGACAATACCAAAGATTTTTTTGTTTTTGCCTGCGCCAGTAGTTGCAACTCCCCTTTCTAGGGTGAACTCGGGAGCAACTGGGAGCTTAGGCCCATTAAGGACAAGGTAAGAAAGAGCAGGAAGATCCAAAATAGTGAGCTTCTCCTTTATGCCATCGACTTCTGCATAAAAGTTCATAGGAGAGTATGCTGATGCAGTAGTGGCCACAAGTAAGGCCAGGGTCAAGTAAGATGCTTTCATGATGATTGAATTGAATTGAATGTTGTTGCTGAGGTTACTGTTGAAGAGAGATACTGTTGAATATGCTGATGAGGAGGATTCTGGAGAAGAGAATCGACTAGTATTTATATTGCAGTCAAAGACCCATTTGGTCTTGTCCCATCAAACCGTTTATTGCAACAACGACTCATTGTCTCCGGAAGAAATGATACAAGACCGTTTGAACATGACCTGATACATGAGACGTACCTGTACGTGGACAAAGAAGTTTACTTGCAAAAAGTTAGCCCGCTTCAAATTTCCATCCGGCTCACATGGTGTATGTACAGTCATAGATATGGAGGAGGTTTTGGACCCATTTCTCCTCATAACCATAGTCTTCAAAAAAGTATTAAACCAGAGCATCAGCTTCAATTTTGAACCCAGGTTTGGCTTTCAGATTGTATTTATTTTAATCCCTGGGCTTTTTACCTTTTCTACTCAGAGTTCAATCAAGTGATACCTCTTGGTCACTCACCATGATGCACGGACTAGGTACAGTACGCCAACAGAATTAAAAAGAAACGCCGTGATTTCTTTTTTAAGTGAACTAACTGTTACGCCTGCGTCTTTGGCCTGAAACAGAGGCTTACTCCAATATATGTCTCTGGTGTGAAAATATAGTGGTTGTTGGGGGATGTTAATTCCATATACTCAATACACCAAACTCGGGCTCGAAAATTGACCTTTCGATTTATCTTCAAAAGTGCATGAAATCTTAAATCCGGACCAGCGGAGGTATTCACTCGGAAATGCTTATAATTGGTCTGACGTCTTTATAATTGGTCTTGCATGATATGGGTTTCGAATGCCACGTGCAACTGGTGCTGAGGTGTCCTGTCAATTAGAATTTCTTCGGCTTTTCGGCTGTCTCTGTAGATCTGTTTATCTGTGTCTGTATGTCATGGATGTAGCGTGTGTGTCATCAATATTTGACGTGCTGTGTGTTTTGGTTTACGTAAGAATAGCTAGCTAGGCAACAAGTGTCCAGCAAGACCATGGAAGTCCGTTTCATTTGACTGAGCTAACCTGAAGATAAACAAAATAGCATAAGAAAAGAAATGGTCGTGGGGTGTATTGTGATGCAATATTTACTGAGCTACAAACCATAACCGTGTAGCAGACCAGCCCACTTCTTTAAATCGCCGGCCAGAGCTCTTTCAATAGGGGACTCAAAATAGGGGAACCCGTTTAATTATTCCCGAAACACATTGATTCCGTTCCATCAATGGTGAACGCCTTTTATCAAACAAGAAACGCCTTTTAAAGAGGCATGTTGTGTTCATTGTGATAAAGGTTCATAGAAGCTGATGCCAAATGTCGCTTTCACAGGAATAACTTTCAGGACTTTGCAACCATTATCAATTTTTGAAACTGAAAAAAAATTCTAGAACCATCCCGGACATATAAAGCCGTGGGAGTGTATTCATAACTACCATCTCTCTTGTGGATTATCTCCTATTGGTGGTGTAAAGTTTGGCTGGATGCTGGATGAGTCATAGCTTACCAATCATAAGCCCGTAATTACAACACGAGTGGATTTACTAGAACCGAAAAGCAAATCAGTATTTTTTTGAGTTTCATAAGTATATTTTTGAGTCCCTATTCCTCGTAATTAGTATATTAAGACAAAAGGAGCATGAGACCAATGACCAGGGTAGCAGCGAACGTTGCAAAAACATTAGAAAAAGCAAGAAAAAAAAGTTTCTTTTTCGATTAAAACTGGTACTTCATCTTGCTTTTTTCCATGTGACTGAAGAGCCAGTGCAGTCGACTTTCCTATTGAGAAGCACATCAACAAAGGGTCTGCGCAACGCCAACAATAACGATATTGGGAAAATACGACAATTGTGAAATAAAACGATCGTAAGATTCGATAATTTACGATAGACTACGGTGATTGAAAAAAAAAATAGGTATAAAGGTCTCGATATTGATCCTCCATATTATGTGATCGACATTAGAACTCTCTTTACCTTGTCGTATTCATACTATATTCTGTTGGCACTTTCTGCTTTGCGCCTGCAATTGTGGAAGGATGATAACGTTTGTTAGATTCCTATAAACTCAACCTGGGGTTGCCGTGGCAGATTTACTTATCCGCACTGTCTTAATGACGCGAATTCCCCCTTCTTATAGGACAAGCCATATTGGCCTGCATATCAGCCAATATGCAGGTTGTCTTAATGCTGGAAAATAGCACCGACTGAGTGCGCACAGCGCTCTAGGCTTGCAGGGCACTGCGCGACTATTTTCACATGCTTCCGGTTGTTTAGAGCAGCTGAGGCTTGAGTGTACAACCGAGGATAAGTGAAGGCCAACTCCCACATATATAAGGAGGCCTTCGCTCCGACTTCTATTAGATAACTAATCCAAATATCTCTACTGAGGGAGACATACCAAGATGCCTCTCAAAACCAGACCCACCAGTACTTCTCGTAGGGATAAAGAGACTCACGCTCCTTTAGAAGCGAACACTTCTCGTGAAGTGTTCACTTATCTAGATGAGACTATGAGATCCATATCCTATAGCAATAAGGGTCCTCTGGATCTTGAACCGTGGTTACTCTATGGGCCACCTGGTTCCCCAACACTTCTAGCAGATCTGGAATTATCAAATCTACACTTAAATAATCCTCCCAGCGGTAATTTCATCCTAGCGACCATTTACTCCTTGTGTTAGAAATGTGCTCACATGCATCAAGTGTTCAGTCTAACACTTGCATGCTCCTCTATTCACGTTCCGGTAGGACACGTGAACCTGAACTTTGTTCACGTGCCACTAGGCACGTAATCATGAGATACAGATGTCCCGCAAGTTCAACACCGCATTGGAATACACAGAGCAATTTATTTAGGACTTGAATATTATCTTTATATATTGTTAGCAAATTAAATCAGTATGTACTGGTGTTCTAGTCTTGTATGTACCAGAAATCCGTGACAATGGTAGAATCCCGACGCTTATTGATCTGGGAAAGTCTGATACACGGAAGTAACACTCATTCTTCCATTGCAAACGACCTGGGTTTGAGTATATCTCACCTGTAATAAATGGAAGTACCCATAAATTGGTTAAGAAAGAAATCTATGAAGTTATGAATCAAATTATAGTTTTCAAGTGATATCTATTGTAAAAAGTGTTCTGCAGAGGTGTTTCCACGAATATCAATAAAGTATGCTATTCATAGGTTGCTTCAGAAGAGATGACCGCACATTAGAATCAAGTAAAGTGGTGGCCAGCTTCAAGAAGTAGAAACATAGCGTGTTTTTACGACACCACTCAACCCAGACCTAATTGGGGGGTTCCCGTCTTTCATTTCTCAGAAAACGAAACAGGATCCTCTTGATCGAGAAAAGTTTGCTGAGGAGAACAGAAATACATTTCGACTTCAGCGCACTCCTTGGGCTTATAAGGTTTACACTTTCGGTTGATATTGCAAACTTTCCAGTAACCGTCTAAACTCAACTCAAACGGCTCTACTTTATCGCGGCCACCGAGCACCATAACACCATTTTCATAGCCAAAATATTTCTTGTGTTTGCCATAACCAATATGAGCAATATCACCTTCAAGGGTGAACACAGGGACGGAAATGACCGTATTGTTTTCGGGAGCAGGAGAGTTCCGATCGAGAAAATCCAGGTCAGTAAGTGTCACAAAGTTTCCATCAACTTTTACATAGAAAATATGGTCCCTATCTGCAAAAGCAGTAGCTGTAAATATGAAAGCCAAGATCTGAGTTTTCATGATGATTATTTTAAAGATTTGTATTACGTGGTATAGAGGATCCAATCATGATATGGTTATGGAAATGCTAGGAAACATGACCTGATTCATGCAATCCTGCACCAAGAACGGAATAGTGGTAATAATTACCCTCTTACACACTTGCGTGACTTAATCAAACCTTCCAAATTATTTGTTAGCTTACTATTATGCTGGTGTGCCTACGGAGAAGCAACGCATCTAACTATATTTGTTGAGAGTTTGCATGAACCCTCTGATAAGTTGGAATTGTTATGACATTGGCCTCCAGTATTCTCTTAAGTATGATTATTCAGGGCACATCTTAGATCACTTATGTTCTTCTCTAAACTAGATATCAGTGAACTGTTCTCACAATTGATACCGCTCAAACCAGAGCGGGATTCTCTCTATATTTAGTCAGTCCCGGGGACTCCCACATCCGAAACCGGCGTCTCGTAAATGACTGTGCACGATGCAATATCCCTGTTTCATCTGCACCATGTATCTCTGAGACATGTGGGACCTTCCCACCTGTCAACGAGTACCTAGCGTGTACGGATGCAAGGTACTTCGTGGATATGTTGTATGCAGACAAGTGAGATACGTACATGCCCGAGATGAATAGGAACTGCAAACTATTGTTGGACAATAGGGATGTGTGGACCCAGGACAATAGGGATGTGCTGTCCCGTGACGACTAAAATAGTTTAAGAGGAGCAAAAGGCCCCGTCTAAGCTCCTTGTTCTTGTAAGGTACAACCTACATATCCCTGTATATTAATATATACTAAAACACAAGTTGAAACCACCTCATCTTGTTAAGAAACAGGAGCCGCGGCTCCTTGTTTCCCTGAGACCGCGGTCACTCAAGTGACCGAGGTCATGTGAAGGCTCACCCCAATATAAAAGGACAAGTTCCCGCTATTCTATAACACCACCAAATATATATATCAACTAAGGGAGGACATACCAAGATGTCTCCCGATACCAGACCCACCAATATTAACTAGTGTAGAGGTACTGATGTCCACTGAGGACCTGGATAATTTCTCAACACATCTCAATCTTGTGTGTTGTCTTTGACCTGCAGGCAAAATGTTTCACAGTTGCCCGCACTCACAGGTTGACACATGTCACATGCCCCACAAGTTCAAAAATATTAACTATGCATAATATAATCCTGTTGAACATGTGAGATGTGTTGATTCGTGTATGCAGGTAATGCAGTACCTGCAGTACAGAAAGCAAGGAGTGCAGGCTAGTATTGTAATTGGGTCTTGGTTGTCAGGAGGAGTCAGGTTTGACTTAAGACAATGGATTAACAAGCCAGGTGCAGGAGCGAGGAGTCCAAGGTAAAAAGGTTTATATAGGTGAGATTCCGCTCTTGGTTGAGGGGTATCAGGAGTAACCACAATATCACGGACTTCCTAGTACAGAACAATAGCATAAATTATGGGCCTAAGAATACTAAAAGCTCAACAAGAATGAAAAGTGCAGGCGGGAAGTATACACGGGCCTATGACCTGAGCAGGTTTCCCCTAACTATTGTTGGATGGTAAGGCATGACTACCAAGGTGATTTTCTTAGATGACATATAAATCCAGGGCAGTATCTCTTTAACAGAAGCACTACAAAATCATGAAGACAAGTTACTTGATTTTCACTTCTCTCCTTGCGTCCACTGCTTGGGCAGTTTCCGCCAAATCATGGGCTTTTTACGCAAAAGTGAATGAGAAGTTCATGCCCCTTTCCCGCAAAGCGTACCCTGAGATTGGTCCCAATATCCATGCATTTTCTTATGGAAACATTTCGGACGGGACAGAGTTCGACTTCAAAGATGGTTACGCCATCAGCACAGACAACAACACTGTTGATATTGTGCACAATTCAGAAAATCTCTTTAGCATGGGTCCTGCACCCCGCCGGATTGAATTGAAGCTTGATGACCAAATGCGGGTCCTAAATTCTACAGCCTACTCCTGCTTGAACTCCCATGGCATAAGCCTCATTACGGACCAGATCTTATATTCTTATTGTTTTAAGGTGGAAATATACTTTTTACAATACAACAAAACTGGGAATGCCGTATCTAAGGAAAATCACCAAAATCACAATTCCGCATCTGTATCCGACGATTTGCGATATGTGTTCTACGCCAGTGTCCATGGAATTAGGTTGCCTCTTGGAGGCCGTATCTATCCTCTTAATGTGTTTAATTACAGTGCGTTTTGTTATGGTGTCGGTATTCAACCCCCAATTGAGTTCAAATTGGAAGGAAACTACGCACGAAGCCAGAACACACCCCTTGACGGGTACGCCGGACTCCGCAATTGGACATTTGTCTTTGGTCCTGCTGTGCCTCCAACTGATTTGATGTTGGACTCTCAAAGAAGAGTCCGCAATTCTAATTTTTTTTCATGTTGGCATTTTGGCGAGATTTTCTTTATTTACACGTACCAACGTTATCCTCACTGTTTCCCTGTGGTCATCTACCTTTTACCCAAGGGCTCAGAAGCTACAAATGCAGTGGTGAAGCCATCCGCTGGAAACGATATTGCATCTGAGGAAGCAAAAAATATGACTGTGCTGGAAGGGAATGTGGTGGAGAAAGGTGAAAAGAAGGTACCCTGGAAAACCTCTTCGGGAAAGGCTGTTGCAACTCTAGAGAACGATAAGGTGTTTTTGGAAAAACGTGAACTGAATTCCCCATCTGTGACTAAAAACGAGCCATATGAGATCTATGTAAAAACCAAGGGTTTAATGATTCCCCTCTCTGCAGAAGTTGTCCCAGATTTCGGTACTAATGTCAGTGTAATGTACTATGATTTTGGGCGTGCAAACCCGGTTAAATTTACCTTGGAAGATGGTCAATACGCTAAAAGTATAAATACACCCACAGATGGGTATCTTGGAAACTTCAGAAGAAGATTAGTTTTTGGTCCTTCGATTACTCGGGATAAATTGATTATCGGTCCTGATGGAAGGCTTACAAATGCCAATTTCTATTCTTGCCCCAAAAACAGTCCGTTTGTCAATACCCGAGTGATTGCCAT
>NKZN01001487.1:0-60000 GCA_002374485.1 Metschnikowia santaceciliae | reverse complement strand
CAGTATCAGTACCCGTACCTCCCAGTATATACTAAATTAAATACTCAGGTCTTCAATGGTGTGTAGTGGTATACTGTAGTAGTGGTAGTGGTATACTGTAGTAGTGGTAGTGGTATACTGTAGTAGTGGTAGTGGTATACTGTAGTAGTGGTAGGACATAGGAACAGGTGGTTAGGCAGTGTTAGAGTAGAATGGGCATTTCTGAATGGACTAGTCTGACTATTGACTTAGAGATGTCAAGACAATTCTCTGATTATCGTGGGTGTATTTAAATCTAATAATGTGCATGTCTATCTATAATAAATAAGCTAGTCTCTCTCTAGCAACTTGGGGAAGTTCTCAATCTTTTCGTTACCGGCGATGATCTGGTACGTGGTCTCGAACAACGGAAACTCCTCGAGTCGTTGCACATTCGTCAACAACTCGTGCACCTCGCGGGCGGTGACGATACCTTGCGACGATTGCCCGTTCAACAACTTCTTCTCCGAAACCTCTGCACTCTCGCCCGTCCTGGCCATGTGCCGTGCAACCTTGACGTTTCTTCCTCCGGCACATGTGGTGATGAGGTCGGCCACGCCTGCTGATTCCTGCGTGAATGTGGATGCCTCCGACTCGGGGAAGAATGCTTGTGAGAACCGGATGGTCTCCACCAAACCCACTCTCATGATGGCGGCCTTGGCATTGTCTCCCCACCCAAGACCCTCCACGAAACCCACGGCCAAGGCCACCACGTTCTTCAATGCTCCGGCCACTGATACTCCTGCCACATCTTCAATCACCCTCACGTGGAAGTACGGCCTGTGGAACGCCAACTTCAAAAGCCCATGATCCACGTCCTTTCCTTCACCCTGGAAGTCCTTTGGAAGTGGGTATGCCACAGTGGTCTCGGACCACCGACCACGCGAGATCTCTGGCGCCAAGTTGGCTCCAGAAAGAGCTCCGCACGTGATGCCAAGCTTCTCAGTAATGACCGAAGTCAAAAGCTTGCATCCTTCTGGAGTCACCTCCAACCCCTTGAGGCATGAGATGGCCCGCGTGTGAGGCTTGACGTGGCCCTTCAACTGTTCACAGATCTTGGGCAAGAACTGGTGGGGCAAGTTAAACACAAGCAAATCGGCACTCTTGGCCACCTCCACAATATTGGAGTTGGCGACCAAGTTGTGTGGGAGTTTGATCTCGGGCAAGTAGCGCACGTTCTCGTGCTCCTGGTTTATGATCTCGGTCAAGTTGCGTCCATTGACCTTCTCTTCAAACACCCACATGTCCACCTGGCGATGGAACTTCTCGGGGTTTTCAGCTGTATTTTCAGCGAGGATCTTGGCGATGGTGGTGCCCCAGTTCCCGGAGCCGATAACGGCGATCTTGAATTTGGTGCTGGCACTGGCACTAGTGGCCGAGGCGAGGATCTGCAGCACCTGCTGTAACCTTTGGACTGGCGAAGACATTTTAATGAACGTTTGGGTAACGGTGATGCACAATCCACGATTTCGGTTCGGGTTCAGTTCTGCTGGGTTCAGTAGCCTTTATATATGTGGCTATCAAAGTCGCACAGGGCCAGATTTTCTTTTGGAGCCGAGGTCACCTCCGCCTGTCCTCAGCACATTCACGCGGCCTTGATCCTTTAAGCCGAGGCTCGCAGTACCCACCAAGCATGGTCATTCATGGCAATCAAGAGGTCAGTTAAATATTGAATCATAGAATAATCACAAAATTCAATAAAAAAAAGTCCATGGAATTTTGTATTTGAATATAGTCAGACAATTCAACAATAAGTGGAATTGTTTTTACATGATTTCCCATGGGTAATCATTCAGAAAATCACTCATATATGAGTCAGTCATAGTCAACCATAGAGACCAGTAATCAATAATTTATTAGATATTTTGTCCTTTTTTGAGATTACCTTGATGAGCTCCTCGACTGTTTTATAATTTCCTCGATTAATCACTCGATAATACTAATTTCGATTCACCGACTTCGCAACATCCAAACTAGATGCAAGCCCAGGTAGCCAATTCACCAAATCTATATATTATAAAGGACCAATTCACCAACTAAAAAAAAGACTCAAACACCCGAAATCATGAAATTTCTAACACAAGCATATAAGTTTTTTTTGTATACTTTAGAACACAACCAACGTAATAATCCAAATAGCTCTGCACCTATCGAACGGAACCATATGTGTTTTTCCGTATGCGTCTGATTACGTTGCCTGCGTATTCGAGGCGAAGCATGTGGCGCAAGGAATTATCGCAGCATGGAATTGCAACCATTGGAAAAAGTGCGGGTCTCCAAGAAACAGTGGGAGGCGCCCTTTTATATGTTTCTCGTGTTTCAGAAATGTATCATTACGGGCACAAACAGAATTGCCAAGCACCCTGTTTGTACCCCTCATGTAGTATTTAAACAACCCGTCCCCCGTCAACATATTACCATGAGACATGACAATAGAGAGATATCTTGAGACGAATTCAAGTATCATGAAACGGAGAAAAGATACCAACCACAGTAACAACATTAACACTATGAACACACAATCAATACATACTAATAGCATTCCATCATTATCACATCACATACCACTGCGTCAGTGAATATTACATTATCAATGTTTTAACGTTTATGATCCTATGACATTTATTCTCCTGGCCAAAACATCAACCGACTTCGTTGGTCTCGCTGGGTCTTCGCCTTCCCCGCTCATACTCAAGGTTTTCAGCATAAAGATCTTTATCAGCATTTCGCTTACAGGTCAAAGTCCCCGTGTGGCGTTTTAATGCATCTCTACGGGCAAAACCCTTTCCACAAGCACTGCAGATATTGGCGGGAATGGCCAAGTGTTGCTTGGCATGGCGCTTCAAATCACTTGACCGCCGGAACAGCATGCTGCAATTACTACAGGGGAAGTTTCTTTTTGCAGTGACAGTCAAGCCTGGGGCTTCAAGCGGTTTTGTCTGCAGAATATCAACCGAATTCTCAAGTAGGAAATTCCAGTCTTCGTTTTTCTTATCTCCAGGATGTGACATGTGGTTAGGTAGTTGACTGGGTAGTTGTTGCAGGGCTTGGGGCGATGGCTCCTTATCACTGAAAACATCAGTGCTGAAGTTGGGGAACTCCTTATAAAAGTTCTGGATCATTAACTGACCGTTTTCATTGGACCGAATGTCCTCGGAACGTCTGATGGGGTTTCCGTGCGGCGACAGCACATACTGGAGTCTGGCCAAAAGGTCTTGGATCGTGGGGTCCACGATAAGGTTGGATTCCGTGGAGGTGGCCACCAACGCCTCGTGCGCCAAACGTAGGAAGCGTGCATCCTCGTCCGACTCGTTCGACTCGGATGGCCGCATAGTGTGGGAGATATAGTTGGAGTTCTCTGTTTTACCAGAGGGCGTGTTTCCGGCTCGGGCATAGCTATAGTTGTGTTCGATCACCACAGGTGACATCCGCTGCATATAATTGAGGCCCTTCGGAGTTAAGGCTCTGTTTGGAGGCGAGTCGTTTCCGAATTTGGAGAAGCTCATGATGAGAATGCAACGAGGGGAGAGAAGAAGAAATGTTGTTTTTGGTGTGAACTGGTGGGTTTGAAAGAATGGGACTGGGTTTCCCCCGAATGGTTGTTGCTAAGCGTACACACCCGTTTAGAAAACTGTGGCGCCGCTGAGGGCCGAGGGATGGTATGCAACGGAACGCTGGGGGCAGAAGAGCGCTTTTTGAGAGGAAAGCTCTTGGAATTTTTCAATTTTGAACAAAAGATACTTTAATGATCAATTTGAGCTTGTTTTGCAATCCCTGGACTCTGAACCTAGTGGCTTGGACTGATGCTTGCAGTGGCGAAAGTGTGGGGTAGTGAGAGAGGGTGCTTTGCCAGCTTCAAGAGGATGGAGGAATTACAAGAATTGTGGGTAGAAATCAAAAGGCAGTCATGAACACTCATGGGCGCATTCTATGATGCAATTGGCGCTTTGGCGGACGGCAGACGTTGCTAACAGTGGCTAGATATCACGTGACATTTTGCAATCAGCGAAAACAGTGATGGTGTCGAGAGATGATGGGTCATGTGACTCGCACACGCGCCCGTGGCCATCGCCCTGCGTTTGAGCTGCACACGCCTTGCCTATCACTCACCGCGGTACATCTGAGCCTAACTATGCACCGCTTCAAGACACCTTCTCACGATACCAGAAGATTTCCCAACGCCACAAGACCCCCAAAACAACCACAAGGTTTCTAGAGATATGTATAGCGAGCTCCCAGCGCGGCCAAAGTCGCAGCGTCTCGTCAACCGCAGCAGAGCAGAAAAGCCCGCCCAATACTTCCAGCAGTTCAAGAGAAAGTCTCAGAACATCACCAACATTAACGAACTCTTGCCTGGGCTTAACGACATCTCGGACGCGTTCGAGGCCATGCCCATCGACTTGGTCAAGTATCTCACGCTCCTCAAAGAAATCGACGCCAAGTGCATCAAGTCAATTCCCGTCATCAACCACAATATCAACAACTACATCGACACGCTCCATGAAAAAGGCGAAAATGCGCCATCCAGACTCACCAAAATCGAGCGGCTACAGAGAATCCGCAAGCAGATCCACGATGTGGTACCGTGCTTGGAGGAAAAGATGCATGTGACATCTGTGGCTTCGGATGTCATTGCCAAGCACATGTACCGCATCAACAACGACTACAAAGTGATTATCGGCAACAACGAGATCCCCGAGAGTGTGAGGCTTGGTCCTTACAATCACCGGGCCATCATCGTGGATGCCCAGGGAACATCGGATGCAGGCAAGACGGTAAACCTGCAGCGATCCGAGAGTCGAAGAGAGGCCATCGCGGCCAAGAGAGCTAATAAAGACGATGAGGATGAGGACGGGAAGAAGCGGAAGGGAAATGCCAGAGATATCACGCCGGTTGCAGAAAGCAATAACAAAAGACGCCGGAAGGAGAATGAAAAGACGAGTGCACCCGTGTTTGGTGACAAGGACAAGAAAAAGGCCAGTGGAAAGCCCAAGCAAGAAAGAGGAGATGAGCCCAGTAACAGTGGGTCCAGCGGGCAAGAACCAACATACTGTTACTGTAACCAGGTTTCATTTGGAGAGATGGTGGGGTGTGACGGCGAGACGTGTCTGCGGGAATGGTTCCACTTGCCATGCATTGGGTTCAAGAACCCACCTAAGGGCAAATGGTACTGTGACGAATGTGTGGCTAAGATGAAAAAGGCTAAGAAGTAGAAGGTGAAAAGGAGTCAGGATAAGGAGCAGGTTCGACAGATTGAGCCAGTTGATTAGATTGCGGGTTGAACAGATTGAAGTTGATCAGCTTGATCAGATTGCAGGTGAGCAACCAATTGCTGATCAGCGAATGGTTGATCAGCTTAATTATTTTGAGCACAAAGCTCAGGCCTCACTACTGGACACTCATTGTTGAATATGGTTGATGGCAGAGTGAGAATTGCAACTAATATTGAATAATTGGTGGTCTCGATTATATGGTAATTAAACAATGCTTATTTTTGAATGGGTGATGATTGCAGAAAGCCATGTTTTTTAGTGTGAGTGACCAAGTGGGGTGAGATTGCCTGATGATTTGATTTGGACAAGGCCGATTTCTTACAGTGACAGGAGCAGTGAGAAAGGTACGGGCAGGTGAAGATGAAAGGCCGGCAGCCTTCGACCGCGTCAGGCGCAGGAGTTGTATGCAAGACCCCCGGCAAGCGCAAATACAAGCCGTCCAAGATTAAGTGGGCTCGGTTGGGATTACCGTAAACACAGCAACCTTTCGGAGCAAGACTGCACATCCACCGGTCAAGAGGCGGCCGCAAACCCAGAAACAAAATGTCAAGCAAACAACAAACAACAAACAAGACGAAAGTCCGAAACCAAGTGAAGAGCAAAATGCAGAACTAGAAGTCAGGCAGCCACATGAAGCATGAAAGGTCTCATGCTCGCCTCGCTCGCCCAACTGCCGGTCTGTGCCTCGTCTAGGTAGCAGCTGGGGTGACGTCGGTATGCGCGCTCTTAATTCCGTGCATGTCCATTTTAGGAATGGAACACCACATCAGCGTGTCCAAGTACCCAGAACCTTGGATGGGTAGAACGATCATAAAAAGGTATAGGTAAAGAAAAAGGCAAATGGCCAAGCAGATAGAAAAAAAAAAAAAAAAAAAAAAAAAAAAAAAAAAAAAAAAGAAAGAAAGAAAGAAAGAAAGAGAAAAGAGAAGAAATAGGGGAAACAACAGAAACTCCAGTGATGGTGGTGACACTGAACGGTCTCGTAAGACCATAACCTGCGTAGACGATGGATTTCCCGGCAGTTCGTATTTTTTTCTTCTTTTTTTCGCTTTTATTTTTTCCCCCAAGCTTCTCCCAGTACCCATCCCATCCAATCCAATAACCTCTCCATAGACCACTAATATTATGCCTACTCCAATACCAATCAATACCTACAATAATACCTACTCTAATACCACAACCACTACCCCTAATACCTACTCTTATACTTACTCCAATAGCTACTCCAATAGCTATTCTAATACGTAATTCTAAGCACCACCCTAATAGCTACTCTAATAGCTACTCTAATAGCTAATCCTAAGTAGTAAACCCTGAAAGTCTATGGTAGCAATTTTTTTTAAAGGTGATAATTTTTTTCTTTTTTTTTCCTTTTCTTTTCTATTTTTTTTTTGCTCTCGCTTTTCTCACTTTTCTCTCTTCTCTTTCTCGTTTCTCTTACAGCTGTTCCCCCATGTAGTCACCAGGTGGGCGAGTGCGGTACATAACGTAAAGTGGTGTTTATACAATGCCCGAAAAGGGAGGCCAGGCCATATTTAAAATTAAGCCCCAGTAACAAGCAGCAAGCAGCTAGAGTCAAAATAAACTTGAAACAAAGCGCACGCTCTAATCCCTCCCCACCCTATGCAAATGAGCGGTAGTATCCGGGGCACGTGACCCCTCCTTCTCACCCTCCTCTCCTCTACGGGTTTTCTGGTGGCTGCTCTGGGAGGCTCGCTGCTGCTCCACTTGTCTGCCGGAAACTCAGTAGCTGAAGTTATCTGCCGGACACGAACAGTCTGCCGGACAGTCTGCCGGACAGTCTGCCGGTCTCAGAACGCTGCGCAGCTGCGGTGCTGCTTTGGGCGCTCTAGTACGCACCGCACGAAAAAGTCGTCACTGAAATCCGTCCCTCGACTATTTACTCCATCCTTCCCCCAGCGCCCTTTTCAGCTACTCCGCTCCAGAGCTTCTTCTTCCTTCGTGCACAAACGATTTACCGCTGCGGATTACTTTTTTTAATACTATGGTCAAGGAATATAAATTAGTCGTGGTTGGAGGCGGAGGTGTGGGTAAATCTGCCCTCACCATCCAGTTAATCCAGTCCCACTTTATTGACGAGTACGACCCCACTATCGAGGACTCCTACAGAAAAGCCTGTGTGGTGGATGGCGAGGAGGTCATGTTGGATATCTTGGACACTGCCGGCCAGGAGGAGTACTCGGCCATGAGGGAGCAGTACATGCGGACCGGAGAGGGCTTCTTGCTTGTGTATGCCATCAACCTGCGCAACTCCTTGGACGAATTGCAGCTGTTCTACGAGCAGATTCAGCGTGTCAAGGACCTGGAGAATGTGCCTGTCTTGGTAGTGGGCAACAAATGTGACTTGGAGGGCGAGAGGCAGGTATCCTACGAAGAGGGCTTGGAGTTTTCCAAGTCCATCAACTCGCCGTTCTTGGAGACTTCCGCCAAGCAAAGAATTAACGTCGAAGAGGCTTTCTACGGCTTGGTCCGCAACACCAACGAAAAGAAGTACGCTCCTCCTCCTCCGGTGGAGGTTGTGGACCCGGTGGTTCTTCAAGAGACTCTGGATGTTTCTTCTGAGAAGAACTCCAAGACCGTGGCTGCCACTTCTGCTGCTGCTGCTTCCCCTGCTAAGCCCCTGACTCCTCCTAATGCCTCCACTCCGGCTATTACCCAGAGAAAGGCACAGAAGGCCCCTTCTGCTGTGGAGCAGAAGAGCAAGGCCGGCTGCTGTGTTATTGTATAACAAGCCCGCTGTAATATTGTACTCTTAATATACGAGGCTTCTTATAGGCTGTAGTTTTAATTCAAGCCAAATGGTCAATGGCTATGGATATACCAAATGGTTCTGCCTCACACCCATTATAACTTGTTTGCTCGATACGTTAGGTACTTCCAATAGTCTCTATATGATATAGTTAAATACTAGACAGTCTCTATATGATACAGTTAAGTACTAGACAGTCTCTACATTTAGTGGTGTACTATAAATCACTATGCTCTACTATTACTAGAGCCAATGTCTCTCTATATGCTCTGCTGGGACTATGGCTAGGCCAGCATTCTGAGTACGTCTCTTTTTGGACTGGCACGTATGTCCTCAAGGCTTTCGGTGGGTGATGTATAATTGCCAAACCGGTCTATAAGTAGCTCCAATCCTGAGAACCAAGATTTCTGTAGGGTACCGTTTATAAGCTTATTCAGTACACCAGATCTACACCAGGAGATTCTCACCATAGACACAAGACACCAGACACCAGACACCAGACACCAGACACCAGACACTATACACCAGACACTATACACCATACACCATACACCATACACCATACACCATACACTATACACTATACACCATACTCTATACACTATACACTATACACTAGACTAAAGATACTCCAGACACTACTAGTTCCTACTAGTAGTAATTGACATCGACGTTGAAACTATATAAGAGATAAATCCATAATAACAAATCATTGGTGCTACTAGCATCATATTCATGGTACTGTAATATAAGAAAAAGAGGGGTACTCTTCCATTGATAATCATTCATATTTTCAATATTTTCATGTATCATGTATCATTCATTCGTCCCCCATAAATCATCCATCGATGTGGTCATCAATCCTCAGTAAATAGTAACTCTAACAGACCAGTCGTTATGAGTGTTGATTAGAACCAAATTTTTCTGATCTGATATGGTAACTAGCTACTACCGAACTGCTGGTATCATTGTAATTTTATCAACGTAATTTTGTCAACGTAATTTTATCAACGTAATTCTGTCAACGTAAGTTAAAAGTATTGTAACGAATGATGTAGCCTTGGTTCGAAGCCCTGTACTAGTTAGTGTGGTTAGGAGCCCTGATCATTGCTTAAATACCCTACAATTCTATTATAACCACCAACACACTTTATTCTACTCTAATTTGCACCATAAGCTAGTAGCCTTGGTACACAATAATTATTACCCTAGAACATAAGTGTACAATTAATAGTCCTATACAAGGTAGTTCAAATTGAAGTCCATCTCTGTCAACATAATTGTATGAAAGTAATGACAGTGACATTGACAGTATGAGTAGCATTGGTTGTCTTGATAGTATTGACTGTAGTACTGTGACTGGTTGGTATCTTCCACTTGTTTCAGAACCTATTAATAAATAAACTCAACTTTCAAGTACCAATCACTATAGTCCATAAACTAGTATAAATATAGACTATAGTATTGAGTTGTACGAAGAATTGCTGATTAATAGAAGTGATATGAATGTGCCACACAGTCACACAGTCACACAGTCACACAATATAGAACAGTATCTTAATAACTTATGTACAGGGTACAGAGTAGTATAGGGTACAGAGTAGTATAGGGTACAGAGTAGTATAGGGTACAGAGTAGTATAGGGTACAGAGTAGTATAGAGTAGTAGTGAAAGAGACTACTACTTCAGAAACATAGATGATTCATACCAATAATCATACACTCAACCATTATATTAAGCGTATATTGAAAATATACAGTGAGTATAACGGGTAGGAGTAGCAGTAGCAGTAGTGAGTATTGGTCAGTAATAGTAGACTCATGTAGGGGTTAGTGAGTCTTTATACTGTGAGTTTATAGTGCAGATATAGCTGTAGTATACATTGAGTATCTGGGCGTAGCAGTGAGTATACAAATACTAACCCAATGACCATAGTACAGCATTACTATACTACTCTTACTACTAATTCGGATAAGAACTATAATAAATCCTCACTATACTACTTACCACTGAGACTGCTACTACTATACTATTATCCCCATACTTCTACTGTGCTATTACCCCCATGCTTCTACTGTACTCCTGATTAAGCCAACTAAGCAATGAATGTGAGTGAGTAGTAGTAACAGATAGTAGTATATGGTGGGTAGTAATCTATAGTGGATAGTAGTATTAGTAAGACATCTAGTGATGATTCGTAGTAGTCTAATGTTAATAATCACTAGTCTATCATTAGTGCCATAGTTCACTAGTCTTATAGTAGTAGTACCACTCTACACTCTATCTACCCTCCGTAAATATCAGTACTAGTCATTCTACTACAATACCAGTAAGTACAGTGAAGTATAGAGCATCACGACAATAGTTAAGTACCACACAATACTGTATAGTTAGTGGAGCCTCAGAGAGGATCCACCCCTCATAGGGAACGGTGTTAGTTAGGGTATAGTAGGTGTATAGCACAATAGAGAATAGTGTATAGTATAGTATAGTGTATACAATAAATCATAGTATAAACTTGTAGAATTGTAATTCTGTTTCCTTAAGAATGAATGGAGAATCAAGTGGTCCATAGAGTACCATGGTTTGAGATCCTGTACTTGTGTCATACTATAAGATATGGATCCTTAGTCTGATTACCAGTACGAAAAGTTTTGGTGAGTGTGGTTTTGGTGAGTGTGGTTTTGGTGAGTGTGGTTTTGGTGGGTCTGCTTTTGGTGGGTCTGCTTTTGGTGGGTTTGCTTTTGGTGGGTCTGCTTTGGAAGGCTTCCTGGCATATCTCTCTCACTACATATTCGATGTTACAGGTCATCGTCATAATATAGATAATCTAGAATCCAGTTGTCTAGTAGTATATTAGTCTATTACTAGTAGTAATTGTTTGTTAAAAATGACTCCAAACTGCAACGACACCCTACAGGTTTGATATCAGGAGGACAGATTTCCGAAGAAGAGGTATGGTTCACTTCATGCGCCTTATCTCAGCATTGCACCCTTCCTTCCAGAAGATCCAGTCTTCTGACCTCCATGCCTCAGCATATGATTGGGGAATTTGATGTGAGAAGTTGGTGTGTGAAGAGCACCGTTTGATATCACTGGTGGGGGCTTCCCTAGGAAAGTTAGGAGGAGGTTTGTCATTGATATTCTGTATCTCTCCAACATCCGGGAAGATATCCTCCAAGACTAGATGAAAAAAGCCTTTAGTAAGGCCAAATGTAACGGTGCAATGCCTTTGGAAAGCATCAAGAGGACATTCAGACATTCTCCCTCGAGACTAAAGAATAGCACCAGTCGCAGGAATGACTTCTGTTCGATAAGGGAGCATTGGCAACGTTCCTCTTTGAATAACTAATCAAATATCTATTGACTGAGGTATACCAAGATTCTTCAAAGAACCAGATCCACCAAAAAAGTCTCGTAAAACTACCACACTGGACACTCATCATACATCAATAGGGAATACTTGTACTAACATGTACACCTATCTTGGTTAGACTATGAGGTCCGTCTCTTAGAGTATGACCCCATACCCTGGACAATACACCATGATTAATTTATGCGAAATCTGATGCTCCAAATCGTTACTGTTTCGGCTGTACCTCTACACTTGACTTTATTGGGTACTTTGTTGTTACACCCAGCCAGATACGCACCAGAGTTAGGTGACCAGCACTCTGTCGAATTTTATTCTTAAAAGAGGAGCAGAGTATATAGAGTAGGGTATATAGAGTAGGGTATATAGAGTAGGGTATATAGAGTAGGGTATATAGAGTAGGATAATTTATGTAGAAAAAATTCCGAATTTTTATTGCGGTTCAGAGAGTCATGCTGTTCATGGTGTCTGGATACTACAGTGTTTTTCAAAACTATTCAAACCAGCG
This sequence comes from Metschnikowia santaceciliae, assembly GCA_002374485.1. Lineage (NCBI taxonomy): Eukaryota > Fungi > Ascomycota > Pichiomycetes > Serinales > Metschnikowiaceae > Metschnikowia > Metschnikowia santaceciliae. The sequence continues at coordinate 48,058 of NKZN01001487.1, read as the reverse complement.
CGACAATGATTCAAAGCACACTAGCAAAAAGTTTCGTACCCCTTCGCAAAGTCTTTCAAACCAAATGGCGTAATGTTTCACACCAACTTTTATTAGAATTCGATATTCTGAAATCTTAAATCTGGAGGATTGCCTCATATGGTACTACATTTGGGACAGAAGTCTTGCAGTATTAATCAAGGGTGAAAAATGGACGGAACTGAACTGGTTTCCTTGTTATCCTGTATACAACAACTTGTTAGGGGTGTACGAAACTTTTTGAATTGTTGGTTCGAAACATTTTGCCGCGCTGGTTTGAATAGTTTTGAAAAACACTGTATGTAGAGTACTACCCCTAGAGTGCGCAGTAAAGCTCTGAGACGAATACCAAGATAACTGAATAAGCTATCCAATACACGACCTTTACTAGTTCATTTTGATCAAATTTGGTAGTATTGAAATTTTCATATTACGTATATTAGAGTGCGTTGAATCTATGGGATAAATCTATGGGATAAGTCTAGAGTGTCTAGAATACCTAGATTGTCTAGAGTATGTCTATGGTGAACGGTACTGAGACTGAGATCCTAGTAGTACGCAGATCTAATAATACCACGAATAACAATATGGTGTAGACTGCAAAGATAGGTGGATGATGATACAAAATGTTAGAGGAGCAATAAAAGCAATACGAGATACGAATTACAAGTATAAATGTCATGCTTGTCTTATTGATCGTAGATCTAGTTGATGAAATGGAACACTATGAAGTGCAAGATCAAACTGGCAAACACATAGTCGCCAAGCGCCCTCTCCGGGGAGATGGTGGCAAACGGCTTTTCGGAACGAGCAACGCCGCTCTTCTTCGACCCAATTGAAGCATATTGCAATCTTAAACTCACCGTCAAGACAAACTGGCCCACACACGCAATGAAGCCTCCCAAGAATGCATTGAAGGGGAAGTTGCCAATGATCAACACATACAAAAACTGCAAAGCGCCCAACGCCACAAGGAACACCAAAAACATATCGATGAGCTTCAAGCGCCCGTTCAACGTATGGATGTAGTTGTTGTAGGTGGTGTTAACTGCAGCAATGACGTCTCTGACGTTCAGGGAGACCTGCAGACTTTTTCTTTTTGGAACATCTAGTTCAATTCGACTGTCCATACCGGCTTTTTTGGCGGCCACGAATGCGGCAGCCTTCTTGGCCACGGTCTCTTTCTTGGTGCTTTCTTTCTTGCTCATACTGGTGGAGTAGAAGTGTACGCTGGCTGTTTCGTGAGACTACCTGATATGTGTGCAGGAGCCCGTTCTATCCACCATTCATGACCACCACAATGTAACTTACTACTCTTTTACCACCGTTCCAATTATATTCATATCCAATTACCACCAGTACCACCACTGAACTGTTCATTCATATATATACATATATAGATACATATATATTTATATATATCTATAAAAAAACAGACTCTGCCCTGTTAGTCTCATAAGGTCTGGGTTAGGACCATAGCCCCACTATGTACAGGAGCAGCCATAATCAAACAAGTTACATAGGAAATTCGTTTAAGCCCAAGATCATAGATAAACCCTTCTTTTTATTTTCTTGATGTGGCTACAGGTGGTGTCGTTTGTTGGATAGAGATCGTACAACATCACGTGCGCACCAAAAGGCCCATACACACTTGGCAGACAGGAAACAGGAAGAACTTCCACCTCCAGCACACATGACGTCGGCCGTAGAAGCAGATCCCCACCTGGACGCCACGGAGCCCAAAAAGGCCAGTCTTCTCCCCAAGGCACCCGTACTGCGCATCATCCCCCCCTTGAACTTCTGCCCCGTGGAAAAACAGCTCTACCGGCTGGGCCAGCCGTCTCTCATCAACCAATCGTTTCTCGAGCAGCTCAACCTCAAGACCATTCTCTGGCTCGCCAGCGAAGAACCCGTGGAGGATTTCTTGGACTACTGTCTGAACAAGGGCATCAACATCGAGTTTGTGGGCTTGATCAATGACTACAACTACACCAACATCAATCCGTGGGACTCGTTGGACGACAAGACCATTGCCAGTGCTTTGGAGCAGATTTGCAACAAGGACAACTACCCGTTGCTTGTGTGTTGTGGAATGGGGCGGCACCGGACGGGGGCGGTGATTGGGTGCTTACGGCGTCTACAGGGCTGGAACTTGGCCAGTGTTTCGGATGAGTATAGGCGATTTTCGGGTGCTCGCGGCGGCCGCATATTGGTGGAGTTGCTTATAGAGAGCTTTGACATACTGAGCGTGCAGGGCGACCCCGACCGTCTCCCGGATTTTTTGAAGTAGGTGAACGTGAACGAAGTCAACGTGAATGTGAAAGTGACTTGAGAGTGAGGCGAAAATGAGGTGAAACCGAAGTGAACAGAGTGAAGAAAATGGTTAAGTGAAGGAAGTGGACTTAGTGCGTGAAAAGTGGACCAAGTGAGAGTGAGAGTGAGACTGACTCACTGGACTAGTATGGTATAACCTACTAAAGTACTACTAAGGAAAAACTAAGGAAGTACTAAGAAGTACTAAGAAGTACTAAGAAATACTAAGAAATACTAAGAAGTACAAAGAAAGTACTAAGAAGTACTAAGAAGTACTTAGAGGTATAAGGTATTGACTTGATTTGTTGAATTAAATGATTGTGAAGAGCTTCTTTACCACTAAGGCTAGGAGTGTGATACTTATTTTACTGGAAACTACTGACTCTAGGTCTGTCTAGGTCTGTAAGTTTTTCTAGACCTGTCTAAGTCTGTCTAAGTCTGTCTAAGTTTTTCTAGACCTGTCTAAGTCTGTCTAAGTTTTTCTAGGCCTGTCCAAGTCTGTCTAGGTCGCTTTAGGTCTAGGTCTAAGTGAGGTGCGACTGCTCATGGAAACATTAGGCCAGAAGACTGGGCGTGTGTCACTTCCCACCCCATACCAATGAATTATGATTTACGGGTCTAGCATTCAGATTTCATGACCTATCAGGACCAATCAAGTGTCACGATCAATTATTGGATATTTCGATTTATCCATAATTTAATTGGTTATCAATTGGTTGACTAATCAATTGGTTCAATTGACTCTGGGCTGACGCATTGGTGTGAGTATAGTGAGGCCAAAGTGTTGGCAGCAAACCGAGGTGGAGACCCCATGCGCACCCGTGCATCCCGCAGTACTCGTTGCCTCCGTGTGACGGCCTACATCCCTCGATTTCCCACCAGACTCTGGAACCAATTGTCAATCCAAGACATAGTTATTCCGAAACTTTCGCGCAATTAAGTCACATTCTAGCTACTATGGGCAGGTGTATCACCATCATCACTCTTGGCGGAGTGACTTCCTTGGGCTTGTTAACAGGCTCATTTGTCTATGAGTCTTTTCAGAGCATCCCCGACTTGATTAGATCGCTAAACAACCAGGACTCCGTGCATAGCCTGGAGGGCCGGTCGTTGGTCAAACGTATAAAGACCCACTTGTCCATTACCAACGTGGTAAACTTGGCCTTGGCTGCATTGTCTACCAGTGCCTTCAGAACTGCCTATAAGTACTCTGGTGCTTCGGGCAAACACCCATACTTGATTTATTCTGCACTTGGTGCGCCATTGGCGCTTTTGGCTTTGTTCTATAAGGGCGGCAAGCCTTTGATGCCTATCACTGATGATGTGAAGGCATACTGTGATGAGATGAAGGCCAAGAAAAGTAAGAAGAGCAAGAAGAAGGATGCTGCTCCTGCTGTTACTCCTGCTGCTTCCGCTGCTTTGGAGCCCGAGGCTTTGGATCTGTCGTATGTGAACATTTCCGAGAGTTCTTCTTCGAGTGAGTCATCGCCCGTGACGCCTGAGGGCTCCAGCTTGTCCAACTCTGCATACTCCATTGAGGAGGAAGTGGAGAATGCCTTGCGCAAGAAGGAGCGTGTGAATGAGCTCAATAACATCCAATCGGCCTTCAGCATCGCATCCTTCATTGCTGGAGCGGCGTTTGCCATTTCCAGCGTGGGGTTTGTGGGAGACCGTTACTTCATCTAATGGTGATTGATAGAACCGACATGATCCATGGGGAGGCATCATATTTGACGTCTCAATTGTTTGATCTCTATTTGTCTCCACTTTGAAAACTCCACTAATTGACATTATGGTCTTCACTCATTAATCTTATTGTTCTGGTGGTGTGGTCATTGTGAGATATTTGAGACATTTTTGCAGACTCGATGGTCTCAGTGTTATTGTTGTGGCCTCGAGGGTGCGTGGTTTATTGTTTGAGCAGTGGATGAAGTAGTGGATCCACGAAATGGAGTGGTTAGTATTGGTACCGGGGCAGAGTGTTCCCAGTAGCGCAAATGTTTATTAATGTATTTAAATTCCCGAACCGAGGTCAAATTCCTCTTTGCTGACTTATCGAGCAACCTGCTTACTCATAGAACGGGCCAGAACAGACATGGCGCATGGACGCCTGCACACAAGCCCTCGGGGCCTACTAGATAAATAGCCAGCCCCTCCCCCTCTCGAAACCCCATCCAAAAACCTTTAATAGCCAAAAATGTCCTCTTTCTACGAACTCACCCCCAAAGACGCCAAGGGAGCGGACTACCCCTTCGAGCAATTGAAGGGCAAAGTGGTGGTCATCGTCAACGTTGCCTCCAAGTGTGGATTCACTCCCCAGTACAAGGAACTTGAGGAGTTGAACAAGAAGTACGCTGACCAGGACGTCCAGATCCTTGGATTCCCATGCAACCAGTTCGGAAACCAGGAGCCCGGATCGTCTGATGAAATCGCGTCATTCTGCTCGTTGAACTATGGCGTAACGTTCCCCGTGTTGGAGAAGGTCAAGGTCAATGGAGACGATGCAGACCCCGTGTACAAGTTCTTGAAGTCGCAGAAATCGGGACTCATGGGCCTCAGCCGCGTCAAGTGGAACTTCGAGAAGTTCTTGATCAACAAGAAGGGCGAGGTTGTTCAGAGATACTCGTCGTTGACCAAGCCTTTGAGCTTGTCTGCGGAGATTGACGCTTTGCTCAAGCAATAGGTGGGATGTACATAGGCCCATCAAGGGATCAATATAATAATATGAATCAGAGAATGATTTAGGTAGATTTATTGAAGGATCATGCTGGTACAGCAGTACAGTAGTATCAGTTACTACACTGTCAGACCAGTACACTCTCAGTCACTACATTCTCAGTCACTATCAGTCACCACAGTACACTACAGTACACTACACTACACTACCAGACCACCATACCAGTCAGTATACTCATATATAATCAATTCAAATGAATTTGAAGATTGAATACCCTTGGAAAATTACTAGGCTTCAAGAATTGGGTGGGTTATCTAATATTGATGGTATCGGAGAGAAGGTTCGCAGCCCTGGTCAATGCAAGATCGTACGATGTATTCATAACCGGAGTACCTAAAGAAAAAATTAAAAAAATAAAAAAAATAAAAGAAATAAAAGAAAGCAAAAAAATAAGAAGGTAAAAAATAAGAAAGTAAAAAATAAGAAAGTAAAAAATAAGTAAAAAATAAGAAAGTAAAAAATAAGAAAGTAAAAAATAAGAAAGTAAAAAATAAGAAGGTAAAAGAATCCAAGAATATGGAAAATACCAAGAACGAAATACACTGCCTGTTATCAAACCGGCTTAATAAACCAACCATATCAATCGTCAGTCCAGCCCCATACCCCACTCATTTTCATTCCCTATTATGCATGTTATTAGGCATGTTATTACTCATTTGATTGTCCATGTATTGTCCATGTATTGTCCATGCTATTGTCTCCTGGTAGATTGGTTCTATTATATTGATTACCTATTATCTATGTCCATTGTAATGCCTCTATTGTGTGTTCATGAGTGCGGCATTGTTTGTATGTAGAGTTAAATCGCATGTGCGCATGCTATGATGTAAACTTGACCAAAAAAGGCAACAGGAAACAGGAACTGGCTAAAAAACAAGGAAACAAAAATAATAAGAAAACAGTAAATGGGTCAAAAAAAGGCTAAAATACTAAAACGAACGAATAAGGAAAAAGGAAAAAGTAAAGGCAAAGGCAAAGGTGAAGGCAAAGGCAAAGGCAAGGATTTAATGAATTGAAGTAATAAATTTCGAAGTATGTTATGTTCTTTGATACATTTATGCCTAACTAAAACTGTATTCGTTGATGGTTCCTCAAAGGGAGGAACCGACGCGGCTTCAATAACTTTGAGAGAAACGTGGCATCGAAAAACTCTCCACCAGAACAATGGTAAGGATTGTTCCAGAATATTCGAAAAGACTATTATAGTACTTCATACAACGATAGCCGATGGCCGTTATACGGCGTTTGAAATGGCCATTGTAACAATCGGACAGAGAGGCTTCATGATAACTCCATAGGTAGGGTCCTGCTTATGGTGGATCTAAAGAAGAAGTAAATTTTGGTATAGGATTAATTATGTGTAATGATTTTGGTATAGAAATAATTTTGGTGTGGTAAATTAGTGTGATAAATTGTGTAATGAAAATGGGGTGTGAATTTTGGGTGTGAGAAATGAATTATGTAGTGAATGTGTGGAAATACACATAAAGTGTGTGAGGGATTGTGTGTGAAGGATTGGGTGAGGAATTGGGTGAGGAATTGGGTGAGGAATTGTAAGGCTTCGGATCGTGGATTCTCAGAACCATAGACTGCGTAGAACTTAGTGTTCGCAGAAATCTGGTCTCAGTGTGGTCAGTAGAAAAACAGAGGAACAAGGAGGAACAGAAAATAGTGAGGAACGAGAAACAGAACAGCACCAAAACTGGAGAGAGTACTGGAGGCTAGAAACGTTACAAGGCTCTAAAAGTCATTAAATCAGCACTTGAGACATCAAAACCAAAAGCATCTTAACATCTGAACATGTTGATCTATCAAGAATAGAGTATATAGAGGGAATACATAGAGGGAATACATAGAGGGAATACATAGAGGGAATACATAGAGGGAATACATAGAGGGAATACATAGAGGGAATACATTGAGAGGGTACATAGAGAAGGTACATAGAGAAGATATATAGAGAAGGTAAAGAGGCCATACTACTCAACTAGACTTCCCGACTATGTATAATAGGCGTACTGGAAGGCAGTCCCCAAAACATCAATGGACATACTGCAATCAATGTACTGTAACAAATGGAGTAACGGCTACTTTCTGGAGTATTGACTAGCTACTTTCTGGAGTAGATACTAATAGTGATACTGGTTCTCTCGAGAAATTTGCTAATTGAAAAACTATCAAAGGAAGAGTACATGATAGGTAAATGGTAGATGGTCGATAGTAGATACTAGATGATGAATCAATTGAGGGCTGGTGAAAAGAGCACATCTGACTGTAAGTAATAGTAGAGTAGGCTACACCAAACGGAGCTATGGACTCCTACACTGACTACACTGATTGCGCTAGGCTGGACTAGATTCCTAATTTCAAGAGTTCCTACTAAGTCACTAGCACCTCAGAAAACCTTTCATGGTAGAATTTTACTACAGTTTTACTAGAGCACCGTTTAGTATGATCGTTCCTGTCAACGATTCTCAGATCTCACATTTACAAGCCATTGGAAGCTTAGCCATATTATATAGCGAAACCAAGCTTTCCTAAGGTTGCATAATAATCCTAACATTATGACATTTTGTGCAAGGCTGTGGTCCAACAATTCGGGGTTTTCCAGGACGTTCATATCTACACAGGCCAAAACCAAGCCTTTCTGGCCATTTAAACTGACACAGTATTGGGCTATGGTTGCGTTCTCCACCACTTTTATTCCTGAGACATCCAAATCCATGCTCTTTTTTGGTCCATGACTTACTACTCTACTAGTCTACTCCACTAGTCTACTCCACTAGTCTACTCTACTAGTCTATCCACTAGTCTATCCACTAGTCTACTCCACTAGTCTACTCTACACAGATGTAGTGATCTAGTTCAGGTGGTCAGGTGGTCTGGACTGAACCCGTATTATGGATCGTCCATGGATTAAATTTAGATGACTTTTTTTGACAGAAATTGACCAGCAACTTCTAGTATCTTGCTTCTTTGTAGTAGTTGAAGTTGAATACAGTAGTGGTAGTAGTTATGAAAGCTTGTTACAGCACTGTGGAAACGTTCTCTAGAATCCTACTTTGACTACACTGTAAGTTACACTATAGACTGTAAGTTGCACTATAAATTAGACTCTACTATACTGACTGAGCTCAAACATACTGGATTACACTATACTGACTGGACTACACTGACTGAACTTAAATGAACTGAACTACACTAGACTGAATTCACTGAACTAAACTGTAGGGTAGCTCTGATAAAACCTAGACTAGAATATAGATGGCCAAAAAGATGATCAGTGATTCTTTGGTCAATGACTACTTGATTTAATGGTATTTGGCCCTCATGAGAATACATTGGTAGTGGACCAGATAATCAGGGCTGCTGGATAGTCACACTACTCAGTACAATTACTACTCTCAGTACTTACTCAATACTGGCAGTCCATTACACTCATACACTTTTACTACTCACTGTTGAACATAAATGCTTCTTTCAAGTGGTTCTCTAGATACAAGTGGTTCTCTAGATACAAATGATATTTCTCAACATACCAGGGCTTCTACTGGTGCTCTCCCACATTGTGGTTACCTAGCACCACCAACTTAACGATCTCATGGAACTTCCGAACAAATGGCCCGAGACCTATCATCGTCTATATTTCACATCTTTCTTTGCCTCTATCTTTTTACCGGACTGACAGTCTCTCATAGCTGTAGGAGAATCTATCAGCAACTGCTCCAAAGAGATGATAGTCTGAAGTGATAGTCTGAACTTACCCATGAATGATGTTGAGTGATTCCAGAGTTAATGAGTGATGTTGAGTAATTATAAGTGATGGTAGTCAGGAGGTGATTGATGCAGTTTGGTCAGTTCTGGAAATCAAGTGCGGTTTGAGAACTTAGAACTGGTTAATAATCTCCACAGTACCTCACTGACTAATATACTATTATGAGAACATTTCTAGTGGAAGTCAACCATGGAGAATTTTAAAATACTGGATACACTAGAATAGGTGCATGATGGGAGTGTAGATGAACAAAGGTCAGGTTAGAGGAAAATGGATGGATGCAAATCGTGGCTGAACTTTTAGGTGGGTGGAACCTCGGAATTTGATTGGATGGTCACGTGACTTGAACCACACCTCTCGTATTTGACTCCACACTGCAGATTCAAGGTTCTCAAAAAGTCAAGTTCATCTTGAACCCAAGAAAAATCCATAACTGCTTAAAAATCAACAATCCATATTTTTTTGTGGAGGATGAAACAACCCAAGTCAATAGGTCGGAACTGGATATAAGCCCCGGGACTGCATACCCGCTCCCCGGGACTGCCCGTTCCAACCCCGGTACAGCGCCCTCGGTAAGATCTCACATCAAAACCAGCTAAAACAGCCACTCCCAACCTAGTAATTACCAGCAATTAACTAGTAATACTCTATTATTCCTACTAACCCTGTACCAATTCTGTACCAAACCCGTACTAATCCCATACCAATCCTCTCCTTTCTACTGACTCACCTAATCTCAATCGCTCGTATATACTTAACCTTATTCTCTATTGGGATATCCCAACAATACCTTAAGAAAAGAAAGAACGTTTTAGACTACTGTAAGCCAGTCTCAATTCGCGAAGCTTCAGTTCTCGAACAACTTAGAAACATCGCACCGATAAATTGCCTCTCTCCTTACAACATACATCCCCTCAGCCCAACCTACCATTTGAATACACCACTAAAAGGGAATTTCCAATTTCATAGTATCATTTACGGATATGAACTTATTACATGAACCTGTTACGAATATGAACCTGTTAAGAATATAATTCCTTACGACTGTAAAACGAATGTGTGTAGAAGTACTGTATGACGAATCCAGTAGTAACCCTTTACCTGGTAAGATAAACCCTTTACCTAGTAGCCCTTTGCCTAGTAACCCTTTGCCTAGTAACCCTTTGCCTAGTAACTCTTTGCCTAGTAACCCTTTACCTGGTAACCCTGTATATACAGATGACAGTACCTTTTGTTGGTGCAGTGTTGGCCCAGAAAGGTTCTGAGTGCAGTCCGTGCGGAGCTCGAGGCCCAAATAGTCGCACCGGTCCGCCATAGAGGACACCTCCAGACCGTTGGCCCACCTCCTACATGCGCACGAGCGCACGTCACATTCCACAGATTTCCATGACTCTTCGCGCGCTCCACTATAAACCTGGGGAACCTCTCCTTTCATTGTCTGTTACTTCGCCTCACATTCTCTTAGTGCCATTCAAAATCCTGCTGGACCGTCGATTCGTGTCTGTTGTGTATGGCAAATTCACTTCGCCAAAATATCCCTTGTTCCTAAAGTTTCTTCGTTATCTGTTTACTGCTTTATACCCGATCTCATTCTTCCCCTATTCAACCTGTGGCTCCTTAACCCCTTTACCTCAACTGTTTAGTTGGCTCCTCCATAAATATCCACAATGTCCTACGATCCATCTTGTACTTTAACTGACGAATCTTGCACTTTGTCTTTTGAAATGTACGAGAAGGGCCTGCTCTTACTCCATGGAAAATACCGCTTCATCCAGCAGATCCAGAAAGGCTCCTTTGGCAGAGTGTCATTGGCGCTTGATACCGTCAATGGCCGCCACGTGGCTTTGAAGGCCATGCACAAGTCCAAGGATGTGGAGACCATGGCTCGTCACGAAATCGATGTTTTGCAGAGACTAGGCCATGCTAATAAGCACATTTGCCAGTTGTTGGATAGCTTCGATACCGCCCACTTTGTGGTGTTGGTGTTGGAGTATTGTGCCAATGGTGACTTGTACGATGTGATCCACTCGGGTTCTTCGCCAAGTGCTGTGGATGTATATAACTTGGCCAAGGAAATCCACTCGGGCTTGCTGTACTGCCATTCCTTGGATATATACCATAGAGACATCAAACCCGAGAACATCTTGTTTACCGAATCGGGCTCGGTCAAGATCTGTGACTGGGGATTGGCCACTTTCAACCGCACAAGTACCGTGTTTAATGTTGGCACTGAGAAGTACATGGCTCCCGAATGTTTCTTGCACACGCCCATCAGCTCCAACCCTTCGTTTGTGGTGCAGTCTTACGATTGCAAGGCCGCCGATTACTGGTCCGTTGGTATCACTCTCTTGACTGCAGTGTTTGGCTCTGCTCCATTCAAGCCCATCGAAAGCGTGCGGGACGATATGGGAGTTTCGCCCGATGGCTTCAAGATGCGAGGCAAGACGGTCAAGAAATCCTTGGAGTCCGATAACAACTTCAAGAATTTTGTGTTTTACAACAACACAAGCGTGCTTTACGACATTTACCCGGACATGAACGAGACATGCTTCAATGTGTTCATGCACCTCTTGAAGGCAGGAGGAACAGAGGACGATTTGGCCAGTTACCACCACAAGTGCCAACTGCGTGACTTTGACCTCTTCATCAAAGAATTGGGCGACAACTGGAAGTATGGGTTGACTGTGTGGGAAGAGGAGGAGCTCTACAACAACGCACCCGACTCCGAGGACGTGGCAGAAGTCCATGAAGAGTCGGTCTTTGACATGGACGACTTCTCCACCAAGGCCAGCTCCAAGGACGAGACCGATAAGGAGGACCTGAAGGATGAGAGTCTTCCAGGCCATGAGACCTACATGAGCAGTATTCCCATTGGGTCAGGTCGTTTGCAGCAGGCACAAGCATACAGCATCCCCATGCCGTCATTGGCCGAATCGTCTGCGACGGAGCTCTCGCAGCCCAAATCGTGGTGTGACCTTCCCGACGACTTGGACGACGTGGAGTTCTCAAAGGTCTTCAACAGTTTGAGTTTCCGCAGCGCTGCACCCATCCAAAGTGCCGGGCACAACGCCAACATAAAGACCATGGGTTCTTTGAAGAACCGTGACATTCAGATAGTTGAGCAGGAGTTGCTGGCTAACCCTGAGCCCATAGACTGGGACAGCTACTGAGAAGAAATAGAGCCGGTACTGGTATTAACGAATCACATGAACAAACGAATGTAGAGACAGTAGAGTGCAACTAAGTGGTAGTGATGTAGCATACTATTATTTACAGGAATGAATAAATCCCTGGTTAGGTCATTCGAACAAGTGTTATGGACAGTGTAAGTGTTTCTCTACATCGAACACTACTCATCCATAACTCATTCATCCATACCATACCCGCACTACTCTCATACCACTTACTCACTACACACTCACTACACACTCATACCAGGACCTAGATAATCATACACCATAAAAATTCACACCATTTAAAGGATTGGTATAAGTACATAACTATAGATTCATGGGTAATTTCTTAAACAAGGAGTATGGTATTACTTGGATAACAATAGGGTTTTGGAATTAGTAGGTCATAGCCACATGTTAATATAAATGATGTTGGTTCCGTAATTTTAGTGTCACATTGGGGAGCATTTGGCTGTCAATAGCAGTGCGTAAGAGTATATGAGAATGTGAGTATGGGAGTGTGAGAGTGAGAGTGAGAGTATGAGAGTGAGAGTGAGAGTGAGAGTGAGAGTATGAGAGTGAGAGTGAGAGTGAGAGTGAGAGTATGAGAGTGAGAGTGAGAGTATGAGAGTGAGAGTGAGAGTAAGTGAGAGAGTGAGAGTATGAGAGTGAGAGTGAGAGTAAGTGAGAGAGTAAGAGTAAGTGAGAGAGTAAGTGAGAGAGTAAGAGTAAGTGAGAGAGTAAGAGACAGGTCAGCCAGTGCACTACAGAGGCAGTGTAAGTAGAGGACAGTACGGGAGAGTAGAGTAGTAGAGTAGTAGAGGACAGTGACACTTGATAAGCGTCACATTCAGGTCACTAGAAACCATACTGCCAAAGTATCATTGGTGATTACCATTTACAGTCAAGATCAGGGGTCAGTCAGGAGTCAGTCAGAGTTGGTCATCAAATCATAAGAATCCTATACCTACTCCTCCTTTTGTCCCAAACAATAACTGTTGGTATTGTAGGTTCTGGTTGGTAAACGTAGTTATACTGAAGGAAGTACATACGAGACGAGACGAAGACTGACAATACTATAACCATTGGTATTGGTCAATAGAGTCAGTGGAGTTAGTGGGTCAATAGACTATAGGACTAAGTACATTGTGAATTCACCTGGGTATGGTGCAATATTATGGTTCAGGGTAGTTAAAAGTATAGTAGAGTGTAGAGTGGAGTGGAGTGGAGTAGTGTAGAGTATGGTGAGTATGGTGAGTATAGTATTGACATGACAGTACCACCACGAAGCTACCGAGTATAAACAGTACACCAGTGAATACAGTAGAATAATATATTGAAAGGTAGAGTAGTATTTGAAAGAGAGATAAACTGAAGATATCGGAGCCCGTAGAGAAGATAGTGACAGTAGAGGAAAAAGAGAGTGTTAAGTAGACCGTGACAGAAGAGGAAAAGGAAGCATGACAGTATAGTATTTAAGAGTAATACAAGAGTAATACAAGAGTAATAAAGTGCAAAAAAGCAGAGTATCAAAGTGGAGTATCGAAGTAGAGCATGAAAACAGAAGTATTATAGAGTAAAAGGTAGAGTGATCAGCATAGTGATCAGCATAGTGATCAGCATAATGGTGGTTAAGTAGAGCAGGGCAGTAGAAAATGATAGAAAATGGCAGTAGAGTGATACACTAGAACATAATAGACTAAGGCTTTAATAGTTACATGATAAATGGTGAAGTCAATGTTACAATGTGACAGTAGAGATGACAGTATGGTATGGGTGAGAGTCAGTGGGCGTATTAGAGCGTAGAGTATTAGTATTAATTTTGTAGTATTAATTGTGTGTGTTAATTGTGTGTGTTAATTGTGTGTGTTAATTGTGTGTGTTAATTGTGTGTGTTAATTGTGTGTGTTAATTGTGTGTGTTAATTAGGTACTATTAATTAGATAGTGTGGCATTTCAGTATAAGTGAATAATATGGCAGTATTCCCAGTATTAACAATCCTGAGAGTTCCACTCCTAGAGGAATAACTTTTACCATGGTCTTTAGTCCTGGGTTTGGATTGGCAGAGATGATTGTATGTGTGTTTCAGTATGTATTCAAGACAAGCTGTCCATATCCATACAAAGTCTACCAGAAACGATAATAAACTACTCATCTAGTTCTGAATGACCTCACTAATGATCAGACGTTTACGTGGCTTTGCCAACTCTGCAAAGTAAAACGTAGTATAGAATAGTGCACAGTCTGGTTCTGATACTATGTACAGCAATATAAAGATAATATAGTGAGTATTGTTAGATCCACCATCGGCAGGGCCCTGCCTATGAAGGTATTATGAAGCCTCTCAGTCCGATTGTTACAATAGTGATACGGCGTTTGGCCATCTATGCACGAAGTGCTCCGATGGCTCCTTTCGAATATTCCAGAACAATCCTTACTATTGTTCTGGGAGAGAGTTTTCCGGTCACACGTTTCTCTCAAAGTTATAAAAGCCACCTCGGTTCCTCTCTTTGAGGAACCATCAACGGATACAAGTTTAGGCAATATATGTATTAAAGAACATAACAAGTATTCTGTAGAAAGAGTAATACAGTAGAGTAATACAGTAGAGTAATACAGTAGCGTAATATAGTAGAGTATGACAGTAGAGTATGACAGTAAAGTATGACAGTAGAGTATGTGTATGACAGTAGAGTGAGTGAGCGTACAGTGGTTACTAGAATACACAGAGTATAGTATACAGTAGGGTACAGTAGGGTACAGTCAGACAGAAAAGAGTGGCAGTGAAGTGACATTAGTATAGGTAAATGAGTACACTCACTGTTGGATTAGCAGATTATCGATTCCATGGCCAATGAAAACAATTGCTTAGCGAGCAAGTGTTGCAGCCTAGGATCTACGGCATTAGGCATAGATAAGAGCGCCGCGCAGCACCGGAAGCTCCCAGTGGAGAGAGGAGCGGAGTGGACCATGCGCTCGGCCGGAAGTGGTGCGCGAGGTGCGTGAAGCCAGTCCAGAAAGACACCCCCTCGACTTGCTCCAAGTCACGTGACGTAGATAAGCCAATGAACACCAGGCAAAAGGGAAAAAAGGGAAAAAAAAGAAATACAGAGACATGATTGGGCAGAAAAGATCAAATATTGTCTAGTAAAGAAATATAATAAAATACAATAGTATATATTAAATAGGTGAATCAGTTACCACTATAAACAGGCTGTGTCACCGAGGTGTCGTCCCCGCTGATCCGTAACTAAGGGCCTGTTCCGGTATGACTCAAACCGGGGAGCGCTCGCGGGCCTACACCGGAATCGAAACACGAGGGGCGCCGTATGCACACCGCGCCTTTTTTTCCACCGACGCAAGATATATAAAGCCCCAGATCCGCTTTTTTTACTCACCCCAAATTCCTTTCTACATATTCCATTCCCACAATGTCTTTTAGAAACGCTACCCTCCGTTTAGCCCGCCAGGCTTCCTCCAACGCTGCCAAGCAGGTTGCCGCCAAGAGAACCCTCGCCGCCTTGGCCTCCAGACAGGCCCCTAGAGTCGTGGCCAAGAGTGCTGCCCCTATGGCTGTTCGCGGTGTCAAGAACATTAACTTTGCCGGTACTGAGGAGACCGTGCACGAGCGTGCCGACTGGCCCAAGGAGAAGTTGGCCGAGTACTTCAAGGACGACACCTTGGCCTTGATTGGTTACGGTTCCCAAGGTTACGGCCAGGGTCTTAACATGAGAGACAATGGTTTGAACGTCATCATTGGTGTTAGAAAGGATGGTGCTTCGTGGAAGGCTGCCATTGAGGATGGTTGGGTGCCAGGTGAGAACTTGTTCCCTGTCAATGAGGCCATCAAGAAGGGTACCTACATCATGAACTTGTTGTCGGATGCTGCTCAATCCGAGACCTGGGCCGAGATCAAGCCTTTGATCACCAAGGGTAAGACCTTATACTTCTCCCACGGTTTCTCGCCAGTGTTCAAGGACTTGACCAAGGTCGAGACCCCAGCTGACGTCGACGTCATCTTGGCTGCTCCAAAGGGTTCCGGTAGAACCGTCAGATCCTTGTTCTTGGAGGGCAGAGGCATCAACTCCTCGTACGCCGTCTGGAACGACGTCACCGGTAAGGCCGAGGAGAAGGCCATTGCTATTGCCATTGCCATTGGTTCTGGTTACGTCTACCAAACCACTTTCGAGAGAGAGGTCAACTCCGACTTGTACGGAGAGAGAGGATGCTTGATGGGAGGTATCCACGGTATGTTCTTGGCACAATACGAGGTGTTGAGAGAGAACGGCCACACCCCATCTGAGGCTTTCAACGAGACCGTCGAGGAGGCCACCCAATCCTTGTACCCATTGGTCGGTAAGTACGGTATGGACTACATGTACGATGCCTGCTCCACCACCGCCAGAAGAGGTGCTTTGGACTGGTACCCAAGATTCAAGGACGCCTTGAAGCCAGTTTTCGAGGACTTGTATGAGTCGGTCAAGAACGGTTCCGAGACCAAGAGATCCTTGGAGTTCAACTCTGCCCCAGACTACAGAGAGAAGTTCGAGGAGGAGTTGAAGGTCATCAGAGACATGGAGATCTGGAAAGTCGGTAAAGAGGTCAGAAAGTTGCGTCCAGAGAACCAATAAACGGACAAAGGCGCTGCAAAATAGTCAAGAATGGCTCGGACAGCTGCAATTCAGTTCTATCCCACCATGGGTGTAATTTATGTACATATAGCATGAGGACATGTTTGTTGAATAAACTATCCTAAAGAACACACAAGTAGGAGCAGTAATAGTGATTAAAGAATCGGGGGTTAAAGTCGGAATACGCATTCACAGAAGAATTAATATAGTCTAATAAACTACGTATAGTAATCTAATAAACTATTCGAATTTAGTCTAATAAACCACGGATGGTAGTCATAAATTATGGTTAGCAGTATTTGGCAATTGCTAGTCACTGGTGGTGGTGTAGCCCTTAGTGCGCCCACGTGATTAGGGCTAGCCCTCGGAAATGGCGCGCAGAGCCATTGGCAGCGTCGTCATTGTCGCACCCTCGGAAACGCGCGCAGGCACTAAAAAAGCCGTGAAAAACTTCTCACCACTCTACCAATCTTCTTCCACATACATCATGGCTGTCGGAAAAAACAAGAGATTGTCCAAGGGCAAGAAAGGTATGAAAAAGAGAGTCGTCGACCCTTTCACCAGAAAAGAGTGGTACGACATCAAGGCCCCCACCACCTTCGAGAGAAGAGATGTTGGTAAGACCTTGATCAACAAGTCCACCGGTTTGAAGAACGCCGCCGATGGCTTGAAGGGCCGTGTGGTGGAAGTTTGTCTTGCAGACCTTCAAGGCTCCGAAGACCACTCGTACAGAAAAGTCAAGTTGAGAGTGGATGAAGTTGAGGGCAAGAACTTGTTGACCAACTTCCACGGCATGGACTTCACTTCGGACAAATTGAGATCCTTGGTCAGAAAATGGCAATCTTTGGTTGAAGCCAACGTCACTGTCAAGACCGCCGACGACTACGTCTTGAGAGTGTTCGCCATTGCCTTCACCAAGAGACAAGCCAACCAGGTCAAGAAGACTTCGTACGCCAAATCCTCCAAGTTGAGAGAGATCAGAAAGAAGATGATGGAGATCATGCAAAGAGAGGTTTCCAACGTTACGTTGGCACAATTGACGTCCAAGTTGATCCCTGAGGTGATTGGCCGTGAGATCGAGAAGTCCACGCAATCCATCTTGCCTTTACAAAACGTACACATCAGAAAGGTCAAGTTGTTGAAGCAGCCTAAGTTCGACTTGGGAGCCTTGTTGGCTTTGCACGGAGAAGGCTCCACCGACGATAAGGGAAAAAAGGTTTCCTCTGGGTTTAAGGATGTTGTTTTGGAATCGGTATAGATTATGAGTAATGAGGTGCAGAGAAGCACGCAGTCAAGTTCACATGAGTTACATAGTAGTGTAAGAATATACCTCGCGCACTATCCAGAGTTGTCCCTACTTACCATTGCATCAATACAATTTCAGGAGATACTTTTTTTTGTGTGAATACTATACATACTCTCCTGTTAGATCCACCATAGGCAGGGCCATGCCTATGGAGGTATTATGAAGCCTCTCTGTCCGATTGTTACAATGGCCATTGCAAACGCCGTATAACGGCCATCGGCTATCGTTGGATGAAGTGTTATGACAGCCTTTTCAATATTCTGGAACAATCCTTACTATTGTTCTGGTGGAGATTTTTTCGATGCCACGTTTCTCTCAAAGTTATATAAGCCGCTTCGGTTCCTCTCTTTGAGGAACCGCAACGAATACAGTTTTAGTTAGGCATAAATGTATCAAAGAACATAACACATACTACACTACACTATTATAATATGAATTATAAACTACACTACTCCTCACTACCTTATACTATACTGTACTACTCTATTCTATACTGTACTACTCTATACTATACTGTACTACTCTATACTATACTGTACTACTCTATACTATACTGTACTACTCTATACTATACTGTACTACTCTATACTATACTGTACTACTCTATACTATACTGTACTACTCTATACTATACTGTACTACTCTATACTATACTGTACTACTCTATACTATACTGTACTACTCTATACTATACTGTACTACTCTATACTATACTGTACTACTCTATACTATACTGTACTACTCTATACTATACTGTACTACTCTATACTATACTGTACTACTCTATACTATACTGTACTACTCTATACTATACTGTACTACTCTATACTATACTGTACTACTCTATACTATACTGTACTACTCTATACTATACTGTACTACTCTATACTATACTGTACTACTCTATACTATACTGTACTACTCTATACTATACTGTACTACTCTATACTATACTGTACTACTCTATACTATACTGTACTACTCTATACTATACTGTACTACTCTATACTATACTGTACTACTCTATACTATACTGTACTACTCTATACTATACTGTACTACTCTATACTATACTGTACTACTCTATACTATACTGTACTACTCTATACTATACTGTACTACTCTATACTATACTGTACTACTCTATACTATACTGTACTACACTAATATAGTATGAACTATGTACCTTACACCGCACTCCACTCCACCCTACTCTACTCTATAAAACATACAATCTACACTACACTCTACGGTAAGTTAGATTGGATGGTATACTTCCACGAATACATAGATCTAAGCTGTTTTTTAAGATGTGGCTGACGGTGTTCTATGAGCTAAGTAAGTAGATTAAAGGACGATAAATCTGAGCTGACCTCTGATTTCTTTTTCAGACAAAGTGAACAAATTTTAAGGATTGAGTGAGAACAAAGTTACAATGCATGAATATATTTAGTGCAGTACAAGATTTCTCAAAATTTGTAAATGTTGGATCTCTTGGTTGGTGTTGCAGACACAGTAGTGAGTGCGTGTAAAAAATGATGCGAGTAAAGTGGTTAGCAAAATGGTAGGAATAAAAAGGTGCGAATGGGTGCAAGAAAAATGGGTGCGAAATGCTTTTTTGGAGTAAATGTGTAAATCAGTCACCGTTCTAGAAATCAAAATAATATACCTGGCCAACATGGAAAAGAAGGTGTTTTAAAGAATAAAAGGTTTACTTGACTATTTTAATTTCGTATGAATACATCTTTGATATATTAATGATCATTTCTTTCATCCATCATTTAATTATGTCCTTCACAATGTCTCATGACATCTTTCACTAAGCTCTCCACGAATTTTTATAGATGCGATTCAGTAAGTTTTTAATGGAGATAAAGAGCTCATGCTGGATAAAATGTGATTGGTGTAGTAATTAGGAGAATTCCACATGTGCTTTTTCTACATTCTACCGTCGTCTGGTACTGATCCTATAGACATAGAGTGCAGGAAGTTATAACCCGTTCTTTCTAAAAGCATCGTATATTTTTAAAACTACAGAATAAAAAAGATATCAGAGTAGTCCTCGCTCCATATAATACATTGATCCCTACTAACTCTGTTAGATCCGCTATAAGCAGGGCTCTACCCATAGAGATATTATGAAGCCTCGATGTCCAATCCTAACAATGCCGTTTAAATGCTGTCCCACGTCATTTAACAGTATCTCTCAAACCGAAAAAGCAAAGAACATTACCGTTATTATTCTGGTTAAGAGTTTTGCCAAGGCTACGTTTTCTCTTCAAAGCACTAGAAAAATCGCTCAGCTTCCTCTCTTTGCAGAATCATCAACGAATACAAGTTTACGTAATTTACGACTTCACAAGCATCTAACAAGTTCCAATCCACTCCACTCCACTCTTCTCTACTCTAGAATCAAGTACTCTATTCCAACGTAATAGTGTATATGAGCTGAAGAAAATCAAGGTGTATGAGAAGTTCGGTATAACTAGTTCCAAACGTCATCACTTCATGACACTCTCACAGATATGTTTTTGCATAGTAAATCTAGTGTAAGTTATAGTCACAAATCAGAGAAAACAGTGGTAGCTAAAAGTCTCATGTGAGAGTCTATTGTATTTGTATAAGCAGTACGGCAGTGTGTGATATCATGGTACTCATTACTACGTTCGATACGATGTACTGTATCTTCATCCAAAGAGTCTACTACCTACTTCCATAAGAGGATGTGTTAGAAAATACAAGGTTTAGTTCTAACCTGAAAAGTTGGAATTTCTCACAGAAGAAGGAACAAACTCTTGGGTGCAAAAAAAAGGCTTGTGGGCAAAGCCAGAGTGCCTAACAATTCTATATTTCTGAAAAAACATGAATCAGCTGTGTTACAGTCTCCAGGACTCTACCATACTTAGACGCTTCGAGCTGCAGTGCCCCAATCCAAAAACGCGACACGAGTGCTCAGATACTAATGTCCGATTGACGAATGGGAAGGATATGGCACATGGCCTGTTGCACCCAAAAGACCAAATGTTTGGTTGTTTAGAGTATGCGAAAAAAACCAACTCATACCAACTCCTAGAGTATGTTCCAAATTTAGTCAGACAGAGGTCCCAAGCTTATACTTGGGTGAAGCTGTGTAACGGTATGAGAGCTTAAGAATGGTCTCAGTCATTGCAGTGAAACAAGGATTGGTTAAAAGACAAATGAATGCCACCACAGTATTCTTGAATGGGGTGTTAAAAGATATTGGAATGACCTTCTTGGATCTCGCTTCTATATGTTGAGTCTTGGTTTGATGTTTTAAAGACTACTTACCAGTGGAGGTAATACTAACTCTAGAATTAGTCTAATGCTGCAAGAACACTCACTGTAAATACTCACTGTAAATACTCTCTGTAAATACTCACTACTCACTAACTACTCACTACGCACTACGCACTACCCTCACTGCAAATTAGTTGAACTTAAATATATATTACATTTACATTGACTTCAGAATTTCTTACATTGTAATTTACGCCACCACCACATTGAACTCTTTGGCATTGATTACTGACTCACTACAGTACGAATCCACTACAAAATATTTTCGTAATAGAATCCCTACACCATAAAATCACGTTTCGAATTAATGACTAACTACGCTGAATCACCACACTGACACTGACACTGACACTGACTACCGAATACTCATTGATTACTCACAGATTACTCACAGATTACTCACAGATTACTCACAGATTACTCACAGATTAATGAGTCACTATATTTACAGTGGTATATACTTAACTCCAGCATTAGTGTCCATCATTATAGCTATTTGATGTTCCCTGATGTTCTATGGTGTGACTATGTTATTGATACTCAATGTGGATGTGGCTTCAGAATACTGAAAAGTGACGGTGGAAAATGAGTTGAGAATGGTGAAACGGATGAGAAGGTGCAGCATTACGCTACGGTGAGAAACACAGAATATATTTCCAAAAGACAATAACAAAGTAAAAAAAAGTATAAAAAATTTATTGATGAACTATTCAAAATTGGGCAATGCACTGCATATAGGTATCACACATATAAACTGATAAAGTAGGGGTAAATTAAGGTGGTGTATAAAAGATAAGATTGGGGAGGGGATTTATACGATCAGGTGTCCCAACAATGTAAATGGTGCGAGACAAGGTGCGAGACAAGGTGCGAGATGCGAGGATGCGAGATACAGTGTTGGGAAGCAACTAGAGCCCTCTCTAGGATAAGAAATAAAGAGAGATATTATTTTGGGTATGCATGTGATTGGATGTAAGGAATAACATAGAATAGTATAGAACAGAAAAGAATCTTAATCATACTAGACCAAGTAAATTATAGTGAGTGTAGTGAGTATAGTCTACTATGGGGAGTATAGTGAGTACACCACGGGAGTAGTGAGTGCACTATGGAAGTAGACGAGGTCGCAATATAGGCTGTGTGCACTGGGTCAAGCCGTAGGCCTGTGAGCATTCCGCACTAGATGCCAGCGCGTGACATCACTCTTCCCCAGCTATAGATCCACAGACCCTCTCCGTCACCTTTCTACTTTACTGCCTACTTTTTCTTGGTACTCCGATTCGACAACTTCACCGCAGAATTGAAACCGAACACACTCTCTTCAATTGTCAATTCCAAATAATTGTTTATCATTATCTGTCTACAGTCTGTCTTATTATCAGTCTAATCCATCAGTCTTCTTGTTTGGAGTGCCAGGTCTTGCTTTATCCACACTAGGTTAGATCCACCTCAATCTGTCCCCTTCCCGCCCCTATCTGTCCATACTCCAGGCCTCATGAGCGATGTCGATGACGATTGGTCATACTCGTTTCCTCCATCGCGGGACTCATTTTCCGATCCTCCCGAACCCCGACCCAAGGACCACGACTCGTTCGATGCCGTCACTGACTTGCTAGCGATGCTTGCGCAATCAAAAGCAGAAAACGATGCAAAGAAAGCAGCTTCCTCCCTGGACTCCAAGACCTCTGTTCCTGATGAGTCTGTGTTGAACTCGTTAGCCAAGCCAGAGCCGTTTTCCGACTCCTACAATCTGAGCAGAGCCTCACTATTTATGACTGCACAAGGCAAAACCACGGGCCTGGGCTCGGGGCATCTGACTGGCTTGCTGCCTGCCTTTAACCCGAAACTGGCCCCAGCAAACCCTCAAACCACCATCAAGGATGCAAACTCCATCATTTCCAGGGAATCCACCAATGCTTTGGCCAGCACAGACTTAGATGATCCTTCGCCGCCATTGACCCCGGCTTCGGACTTCCGAAACTCCATTCGAATCTGGCAACAGCAACAGCAACAGTCCAGCTCCGAGGACTTGAATCGCAAGAGTGAAGATCTCCGCCGGAGTGGGGATTTCCGCAGAAGTGAAGATTCTCATCGTAATGATGATGCTAACCCGTCTTCTCCTCTCTACCAGGAACAATTCGAGGCTGTACAGTCACCGGCCTCAAACCAAGGTTCCGAGAACCATGCCGGCGACCCCAAGGTGATAGCGTACCGGAAGGGATCCAATCGCCGCAAGCAAAGTGCATCGTATCATGCTTTGGATAACGAAGAAAAGTTTGATCCGAGACTTTATGTGGAGGAGAAATTCAAAGACACAAACTACCACTATACCACGATGCAGCGAAACGTGGAATTCCACCAGATCTTCAAAAGCTTAGATCTCACCGACCGCTTGATCGACGACTTTGCTTGTGCTCTCAGCAGAGAGATCCTCCTCCAGGGCCGCATATACATCACTGAGCATTGCGTTGGCTTTAACTCTAATCTCTTGGGGTGGGTGACTAGCGTGGTGATTCCATTGGAGGAGATCACCCGCATCGATAAGAAGTCCACGGCAGGGCTTTTTCCCAATGGGATCCAAATCGAAACCGCTGATTCAAAACATACGTTTGCAAGCTTCATCTCACGTGACTCTACCTACGACTTGATCCGGGCCGTGTGGCTGGCTTCCACGGGCAAAGACTTGTCGGAGCTTAACCTGAATCCCAATCCCAACACCAAGACGGTGGGTGCTGATAAGCAGATCTCAGATTACATCTTATCCATTGATGAGGTGGTCCATCCAGAGGAGAAACGGGGTTCCGAGGATGCTGAAGTTATACAGCAAGAAGAAGATGCAGAACCAAATAATGCAATAACAGAGGTCATCTCAGCCAAGGTCCGGAGAGTGAAAGACAGTAGTTCATACCGCAACCCGGGCCCAGAATCTCACCTGCCAACATCCATCACCACGACTTATGAGGATTCACAGGATGAAACTGAAGTGATCAATGAAAATATCGAGTGTCCAATGGGACTAGTGTTTGAGATTCTCTTTGGCAGAGAAAACCTCACTTTCCACAAGCAAGTGCTTGAGGACCAAGGTGCAACGGAAGTTTCCCAATATGGTGACTTTGAGCCTTCAGAAGAAGACTCCACCAAGTTGGAGCGGACTTACTCCTACAGAAGACCATTGGGGTACTCGTTGGGTCCAAAGTCCACCAAGTGCTGTGTGCTGGAGCTCATCGAGAATGCAGATTACGAGTCCAGCGTGGTGGTCCTATCTACTACAGTCACGCCCGACGTGCCTTCGGGTGGTTCTTTCAGTGTTAGGACGCGATACTACCTAACGTGGGGTGAGCAGAGCACCACCGACTTACGCATTGCATACTATGTGAAGTGGACCGGGCGTTCATGGATCAAGAACATCGTTGAAAAACTGACTTTGGCCGGTCAAACGGCGGTCAACAAAAGCATCGTTGACAGCTTGAAGAAAGAGGTCGATGGTAATACTGAGCTCGTCGAAGTGCTGTCTGAGGAGCTTGCAGAAGTAGCCACGCAATTGGAGAAGAAGGTGGAGGCCTTCCAGGAACTGAAAGCCAAGTCTACTCCTGTTGAGGTGAAACACACTCTGCTGGACACTCCTAAATCCAGTGACTGGATTGGAATGGGCATTGGGTTTGTCTTGCTTATTCTTCTATTGGTAATCTACCTACAAATCCGGTTGGCCGGAGCCTTGTTCGAAACAAAGAAACTCTTGAGCAAGCAGTTGGAGTTGATATCCAATCTTCTGGAGTTATTGGTTGAGAATGAAGATGCACCCTGGTGGAACAAGATATTCACAGAGGGTAAGGACTCCAAGAGGAGGGAACGCGCTATTTTCTTAGCCAAGCAGGCACTTCTATTGCTTGAAGGTTCACATGAAAAACTGCTTCGAGCAACGCTAGAGGAGATTTTATAAGTGTGTATTGTACACGGAACTATATACATGAGATTTCTCGAGCCATTGTATTACAACACACGAAGTAATCAGCATACCCGTAGCTTGTCACCCACGTTCAGCTCCTCGTGACGTTCAATAATATTCATGTCTTCCACCGTATGCACGGCGATTTGATCGTTTTCTTCATTGAGCTCGAAAATGAATACACCCAGAATCTTTCTCTCGAGCTGTGAATCGTGTTTAGTCAAGCCAATGATGCCCTTGCCCAAATCGGAAATGGAGTTCGTAATGGACCAATCCAGCTTCTGCGAAAATTCACCAGCATCAATGCGGGACCAGCGGTGGGAGCCCAACTTGGCATTGGACGTGGAGGAGTTAAAGTCCAGCTTTAATGGGTCCTCCTGCACAAGGTGGGGGCAGCCCTCGGAACACGTCGACCAGCGAACATAGATTTTGGTGGAGTGGGCCAAGCAGCATCCATGGTCAGCGTTCTTGGAAGTCCGGAACAGCTCAATGTGTAAATGGGCCTTTGGGTTGAGCATCAACGACGTGAGAAACAACTGTGCGGCCTTGCACGTAGCATAGTACGACACATGGCCCCGGATATTGGGCAAGTATGCATTGATCAGGTCGAAATGTGAAGGGCAGATTCGTAGAAGCACATCTTCCAGAACAATGGATTTGGGGAGCGAGTGTTGGAGGAGCATGGGTACGTGTTCTCGGAGAAGGTCCACCATGGCACCTAGGTTAGTGGTTCTCCGCTGGTTGAGCTGTTCTTGCTCTATATTTTGGTGGTCGGAAAAAAAGACGATTCGGGATAATCTGATTGGTATCCTTCGATTCGGGTACATTTGGTGGTATTTTATATTGTTGTCCTGGAGTTTGCCCTCAATCTGCTTGCCCAAGAGATCCAGCTTATATAGGGGAGTACTGGAGGGTGGCAGCGCCCGAGCAGCCAATAGGATGGCATGGGGATTTCGAAGGGTTTGTTTTTTGGATGGAATGGAGGCGATTCTCCTTCTCAGAGTATGCAACAAGGTGTTGGGGGGCCATGGGTAGTTCATGGTGTAGCAGTGGCTCGGAAGTATGGAGTATATTGTGGTGCGCCGAAACCGCGCACTCCAGATCAGTAAGGCACCATAGTTAAGAGTGAATTGGAGAGTGTATAGTAAATGGGAGAGTGTATAGTAAATGGGAGAATGGGGAAAAGAATAAAAGATTTGGGAATAAAATTGGCTTGGAATTTTTGGGTGATTTAGAGTTGGTAAGGAATATTTTTAGTGGGAGAAGTCAAATAATGAATACAGTTTAGTGGTTAGTGGTTAGTGGTTAGTGGTTAGTGTATGGACTGGGTACTATTCTGATGGTCTGTGAAATGTGGAGAGAGGTGCGCATCTTCTACATTATTAAGATAATATATAGTAGCACCACGAACTACATCAAAGCAAATGAGACAATTGCCCAATGACATTCATCAATTGACCAATGGGGTTCATCAATTCACAAATTCTTCTTTTAAAAATTACTATTAAATCAGTTATTTCGTTCATTTATACATTTTTACTCCAGCTTAGGGTCCAAAGGAGTCAATCTCAAGTATGGCTTGATGATTCTGAACTTGGGGAACAAGGTCTTGGCCTCCTCGTTGGTCACAGATGGGTGCACAATGACATCGTCTCCAGGAACCCAGTTGATTGGCGTGGTGATTCTGTGCTTGTCTCCTGTTTGCAAAGAGTCCAAGACTCTCAACACCTCAGCAGTGTTTCTACCAGTAGATGCAGGGTACGACAAGATCAATCTGATCTTCTTCTTTGGGTCTATGATAAACACGGATCTGATGGTGAATTGAACACCCTTGTCGTCGACGTTGCTGGCATCTTGGTAGTCGATCATGTCGTAGGCATGGGCAATCTTTCTGTCGGCATCAGCAATGATGGGGAAAGACAACTTGGAACCAGTGATCTCATCAATATCCTTGATCCAGGCCTTGTGCGATTCGGTACCGTTGGCCGAAAGACCAATCAATTTAGTGTTTCTCTTCTCGAACTCTGGCTGCAATTTGGCAAAGGCTCCCAATTCGGTGGTACACACGGGAGTGAAGTCATCCGGGTGCGAGAACAAGATGGCCCAGCTGTCGCCAATGAAGTCGTGGAACGAGATCTTGCCGTTGGAAGTGTCGGCAGTGAAGTCTGGGGCGGTGGAGCCCAATCTCAAGGTACCCTTAGGAACGTCAGCCATAGTGAAGATAATTGTGGGGGGAAGAACTATAGTGGTGGGGCGGACCGGGGCCCTTATATAGCGTGCCGAGCCCTGAAACATTGCATCCAGGAAATCGCAACTTCGCACGTGCCATCCAACAATACTGCTGACCCTCAGCGTTGCCAGCTGTGCATGGCTAATTTCTGGCGCACTGAAATGCACCACTGGCAAAGTGGGTCACTCTTTTGGGCACTGGCTCTATTGTGAGAGGAATTGGGAATACATTTGTAAAGGGGGTTGTGGGGAGAATTGCGGGCACATGGAGATGAATTTGTGGGAAAGTAGATACTGTAATCATTGATTTCTTTAGTTATTCATTTATTTTTTTTTTCTGAGAGGGGGGTGTTGTGTGCTTGGAGATGGGGATGATGTTGGTATTTCTGAAGCCGACGTTCCGGGACCGCCTTCGGCTGGAGGTGCTAAGGTGGATGCGGCGTGCAGGTTCGCCGACCCCAGATGTGGTGGTGTGATGTTTTCACCATTGCAACTCACAATGTCGTGGATATATACAGTAGCACGGAATTTTGAATAGGGAATTGGGCTCTGCTTAGGGGTGTACGCTTCGGTCTCAGATGGGGCGGGAGGTCGTTTTTAATGTATATAATTTACAATGTAGGCAGTTGGATCTTCTTCTATCTCTCAGTAATCTATGCTCTGCTCTGCTCTGTAACGTACAATTGTCCTCACGTGCCCACACCCACATCCCACCCACCCTTGCCTTGTCCTACACTTGGTCTCGTAGCAGGTCATTAAAGGTCACTTACATAATCACACACTTGTCTTCCTTGGGCACGCCCGGGTTCTGGATCCGCTCGATCTCATCTACCAACGTCACAAACGACTTGTTGATGTTCACATTGTCCCGCACTGACGTCTCCAAGAACCCGCAGTTGAACTTGCGGGCCAATGCCTCACCCTCGTGGGTCTCCACCTGCCTCTGGAAATTCAAGTCGCACTTGTTACCCACCAACACCACCGGGATCGAGTCCATGCCCATGGAATTCAATATTTTGTCTCTTATCACCTCTATCAACTCAAACGACTGCCGTGACGTCACCGAGTACACCAACAAGTAACCGTGGATACCAATCAAATGTTTTTCCGTCATTATCGAGAACTCGTCTTGTCCGGCGGTGTCCAAGATTTCTATGGCGTACTCTTGGTTCTTGTATGTGATGGTCTTGGAGAACTGGTTCTCGATCGTAGGGTAGTACGACTCCACGAAATGGTCCTCCACGAACCTTACCGTCATCGACAGCTTGCCCACGGCTCGCGACCCGACCATGGCTAATTTGCGTGCCTTGACCATGGTTCCTGTGCTTTTTGTGTATTATCTTTGGCCTGGTATGGCGCTGTCCTCGTAATTCTAGGGAATTCCGAGCTTTGATGCTGGCTGCTCTGAATTGTGCACTTTGGGGTGCTGTAGTTGGATCAAGAGGTACGGAGTTTTCTTTTTGGGGAAAAGAATTTTGGATACCCCCTATAATGGGAGTTAAGGACAATGATAAGTAGTAGGTGCGATAAAAAGATGTCGCAATTTCATCGTCTTCGCTTAGTCCAGATTGTACTGCATCCAGCGCTGCTGCCATCAAAACGCTTACGTCACCTGTTTCGAGCTTGAATCTTACATTATGGAATTTTTTTGTGAGTGCTGATTCTCTATAAGTATTGAACCTTTAAGACTTCGGAGATTTTTCTATGATGTTCGGGTTTGAGTTTGCCATGGCTAACACATGGACCCTTTAAATACTAGCTATTGGTGCGGCTCTACCTTTCCTACTCGGCCCACTTCAACACCTCTAAACTGGTCACCACAATGAAGATAGTCGTAGGCAAGGTCAAAACCACGTATCCCCAGAACAACACTCCGGCCATTTCTTTCTGGTAAATGTTGTTCAACTGCGTGATTTGCGATAGTTGAATGGCTGGAGGGGAAATCGTGAGAACAAATGCAACAATCAAAAAGATGGGATCGTCCAAAATCGACACATTGATGAACTTCACGCATGCACCGATGAGAGGCAACAACACAAACGACGGGAGAATCATGCGTGAGAGCAATGAGGCGATAATCATCTTCTTGTAGTTGCGAGATGCTGGAGGCACATCAGCTGAAGGATACAAGTTCGAGCCCATGACAATAAGGATCAAAGGGATCGACACAGAACCCAACTGCTTAATGGCCTGTGTAATTGTATTGTTGACGAAAGTGCCCGGTTCGAAGAACATGTTTTGTAAAGCAGGCACCGTAGCAATGAAAATGGACAATGCCATGGCATACAACGGAGGATTCATGAATCTTAAGAAGCCTTGGACGGATCTGGACTCCACAAATGCAACCCACTTCTTGCCGATCCAAGTGGAGTGAATGCTAGAAGAACCACTGATGGTTTTAATCATTTGGTTGTGTTCGTCATCGGAATCGTTTGGAGATGCAGTGGAATCCAATGTCTCATTCTGTCCAAGGGCGTTTGGAGTCTCGATACGAAGCGCACCATCATCAAGGAGGCGGGTTCTTTCGGAGATTTCAGGGTCAGCCACTTCATCGGCATAGGTGGAAAGCTCAACTTGAGAACGCTTTCTCAAAAGTGTGTTGAAGCCCCAGGACCAACGGAGAATCTGTCCCAACTGCTGGAATATCAAGAGGTACAAGATACCGCGAGATGCTACCTTATCGGAGTTGTCGTCCGGGATCTGGTCCCATAACAAGTCCGGCAACGTGGCGGCCAAAGTCAAGGTCAAAGACACCGGGAGCGAGTTGGAATTGCCAAACACACCCATAGCAGTAACAAAGTCCAGCTCCGGCGCATTAAGGCCAAAAAGACGTGAGGTCATCCTGGAGCAGCAGTAGGAAGTCACTGTTGACAACACAAAAAGCACGGGAATAATCAAGATATCGTCCAACTTGGAGACGGAAAGTGAGGAGGCTAGCTTGGTAAACACCAAGCACGGGGTGAAGAGGTCCACATTCAAAGCAGAAATGACTTTCTGGCCAGAAGTGGTGAGCAAGCCAGATCTGGCGGCGAGAAAGCCACCGATGCAAATAATCACCACCTGGAGCACTGCCTCGAAGGTAAGGAGGTTGATGGCGCCAAACGACAAGTTCGGGTTCAACGGCACTGAATCCCTTACGGAGAGTGCCACGTCAGATAGTAGGTTGAGCATAGTGTGGAGGAGTTGGAGGGATGAGAGGCTGTGGCAATTGTAAGTGAAATCCACCCAGAAGCGAGGCTGGTCTCGCGCTGCGTGGCACGTGGGTAGCAAAGCCCGATAAGAGCTCGCGCGATAAGCTTCCTCCAAGGAGAAAGGCCCCTAGACAGAATATTCATTACTACTGTCTAGTACTGTCTATGATACTCTCTAAAGGAAATTAGTACTGTTTATAAAACTTTATGCACCCATTTAAAGGTTTTTTTATTGTCCAATTTGTCTAATTAGTGACTAACTGGTCAGGGTTTACTGCGGCTGCTAGGTCAGTCGTGCGAGAGATGGCCGAAGTTGCGTGCTCGCTTATCGTGGCAGAAAAGTCCGAAGCCCTCACTGTTGACTGCGGCACCAGACCAGGCCACCTGCCATAGGAATAATCACAACAAGTATAGGTATCAACAATGTATCAACAATGTATCAAAACAATGTATTTACAATGTATCCACAATGTATCTACAAGGTATTAGTTGCCATATAAGAATAAATGTAGTTTTCTTGTTACAATGGAATTTAATTAGAGGTGGGTGAATTAGCTGTTTGAATTAGGGTATTTTACGTGTTACGGGCGTTATGTTGTTGTACGGTGTCGGTGTGTTTTGATGAGATATTTAAGAATGTGTGAGATACATACTGTGAGAGTGATACTTACTGAGAGAGTGTGAGTGAGTGAGTGAGTGAGTGAGTGAGAGAGAGAGAGAGAGAGAGAGAGAGTGTGTGTGTGTGTGTATGTGATATTGTTTCACTTACCTAATACATAATAACATGTACTATACTTAATAAGGTAATGTGTTATGTGTAGTGACAACGTATGACCTGAACATTGTAATTAATG
Organism: Metschnikowia santaceciliae; assembly: GCA_002374485.1. Taxonomy (NCBI): domain Eukaryota; kingdom Fungi; phylum Ascomycota; class Pichiomycetes; order Serinales; family Metschnikowiaceae; genus Metschnikowia; species Metschnikowia santaceciliae. The sequence continues at coordinate 16,566 of NKZN01001487.1, read as the reverse complement.
GCCACTATACATGACCAGTACTATGGCTAGTGTGTGGTGCATTACTTCTGGTGCTTGACCGTGGCAGATAATGCGAATGATGTGCTCCTCACCGCATGTGAGTTTCAGGGTGCTATGGTCACATTGGGTGTGCCAAAGACGATCCACATTCCAACAATGTTTTCATTGTCAAGTGTAAATATCTATCATTTCATTATAAAACATCACTCCCTCACACATTACTTGATTAGTCTAGATTCAGCTCCCCAATCCTTCTGACCTGTTTTCTCTCATTATGCTGACTGGACTAGAACCCTTGCAAATCTCTTACCCGGTGCACGGAGGTGCGCGTCAGGTAAATAAACATCTACCTTCACACTGTACTACACTACACTCCTAAACACATTCTACTCATGCCCCGACCGATCAATCGGGACACTCAGATGAATTACCCGTTTCTAGATCACCTGTCTCCAGGGCAGCCCATTACGCCGTCTTCTCCCTCGGGCCTGGCGCCCTGGTATAAGTTGTCTACTCAGGATACCAGTATAGATGAGCTGGATGCGGCCGATCAGCGACTAGATCTTTTGAGCGCTGCTTCCACGCCTCTTCACGTCAGCCACGTCAAGTCGGTCTTGTTCACTTCTCCCTTGAAAAAACTCGATAACTTGCACCTATCTCAATCCGATAAGCACGTGCCCTCTTCGGGCCACCTCCAACGCCATGTTGATGACTTTGGCGACGACTCTGACGGCTCCAACTTTGATGCTGGAAATCAGACTATAGCCGCCTCCCTGTACTCGTCTTCAGATGACACCTGTTCTGCCAACGAGACCGATGTGCTTGCGGCTTCTGCGGGTCCTAAGTTCATCCGCAAGCGGAAACACGCCGAATCCCCTATAGCCATGGATCTAACGTCATCGTTTATCCCTGCTGATACCACCATTCCTCACAACTCGACCCATGACATGTCTGGCATTGCGGGGAATGAAACCACTGACTCCATTCTCAAAGGCAGCTTCTCGGCCTCGGATTCCACACCATGCCCTATACCCCGGAAGAAAATGAAGGTCAACAACACTTCTTTTGAGCACACGCCTTCGCAGCCTTCAAGATTGTCTCGACTGGTACTCGATCTCACAAGTTCCAGAAAGGTTTCTGCTTCTGATGCACCTCTCTTAAGCAAGCTAAACGATGCTGGAGAGGACGAGTCAGACCATGAAACTCCCAACGATTCTTTCATGTCGACCAAGTTCCCTCATCTGAAAGGCACCATCAACTCGACTCCCATAAGTCTGTCGACTCCGGCCAATTCTAGGCCTGCGTCTCCCCAGACCTATAAAGAAGCCTCTGACGAGGAGGTCAATGGCTACCGATTTGTCAAGCCCAGCTCTAAATTTAAATACCAGACTCCTCAGTCGCGTCCTACCAGTGAGGTTCCGTACTATGGGCACTCTGCCAGAAGCTACACCACTGCCCTCAACTCCAATAAGTTCGAGGAGTTTTCTGCTGGAAAGTATAAGATCATTGGCGATTTCCCTGTGTCTGCAGCTGGCCTTATGGACGAAAACGATACCAGTGTGCATTTTGCAGACAAGAGGATCAACGATCCATACCTAGGGCCCAGCAATGACACCTCCGATGCAGATGAGCTCATGGAATCATACATGAGCTCCACAGATAAACTACCCCTCCACGCCCACTTTGAGCGCAACCTCAGCAACAGCGAGATGAATGCCTTGATCAGCGATGGTCTGTCTGTTTTGCAGTTTTATGACTACATCTTGCAGGGCCAAGACAAGCTTGCGTTTCTCAAGAAAGAAAGGCTACGATGGCATCCGGACAAATGGGTAGCCCGGATAGAACAATCTATTTTCGACAAGTCGAATATTGACAATCTCAGCCAGTTGATCAACAAGATCATCAGCGAACTGTGCTAATAATGATAATGACCGAAACTAGGACATGTGTAGATCTATATAATTTAAAGGATATACCTAGAACTTTATTGTCATTAAGCTATACTAAGAGTCAGCCTTGTCTTTCGGCGTGGATGCGCCGCTCGCTTCGTCTTTCTTTGAAAGTCCGTCCTTGTTGTCGTCCAAATCAATGTCCTCTTCAAGGTCTTCCTCTGCGTCATTCACATCTTCCTCGAGGTCCTCTTCTTCATCGACCAACTCTTCCTCTTTTTCGATGTCTTCCATTCCATCAGCATTCTCTTCATCGTCCTCTTCTTCTTCCTCTTCCTCCTCTTCCTCCTCCTCTTCTTCCTCCTCGTCTACTTGTTGTTCGGGTGGGTACTGGTCAGGATTAGCATCCTCGTTATCCCAGACAATGTTGAAACGCGTGACTCTAGGCTTCTCGGCCAAGATGTTTCTCACCACGTGCTCCACCTGGACCTTCGTGGGGGGGTTTTCTCTTAACTCTTCGGAGTCGTATTCGTTGTTGACGTAGTAGCCAACCCTCACAAACTCTCTGCCAGCATATGAGCAACTTAATAATATAACGGTCACACTCACAAGTTCACTGGCAGGAATCAATTCAGGGGATGGCGGGTCGGCCTGGAAAAGAAACTTGTTGATTCCAACGGGCACAGGCCCCACCAAGATGGAGTCCAATTCCTGATCATGATCTAGGGACCGCGAGCTACCAACATAGGTGAGTTTCCACTCCAAGTCCTCTTTCAAGGGTTCCAAGCATTCGAAGGTGATTTCAAACTCATAGGGGTCGGAGAATTTGGCGGGGTTGTTCAACACCTCTATTCCTAGTAACGACACGATCGACATGATAGCTTGACGGTATAGAGACGTGTGTTAAGGAAACGGTGAAGGGAGACGCGTTGCTTGTCAGTGCAGGCAATGTCTATGGGGTGCGCGCACTGAACATGCCCATGCCCAGAATGAGCACCCAAGGTTCTCAGGTAGACGATTATGTTAGAGTTCAGATGACGGAACATAAATGCAGGTTTTTTTAAAATTAATGTTCATGTTATTTCAATGTTTAGATTGAGCCTTTATTTATTCTTATTTTTTATTCTATGCTTTACTATTTTTTTGCTTCGTTCTTGTGTTCTTGTATGGCGTCATTTGGTGTCATTTCTAGCTAGTAGGTGGTGGCTTGGATTCTCCTAAATTTTGAACTCGTGTGCGTAAACTGCAAACTAGGCAGTGAGCAGTATCTACTATGTTACCATATAAGGTACAGTTAAACCGAATAACTTACACAACGCCATTTTCTAAATTAATTATACATAAATACCAAATTATGACTATATCTTTTAATACCCTTTTAGGGCATTTTTTTCTAGACCATTTCACTGGTTCCAGGGAGGTACCCCAGTGCTATTCCAAGTACTGAATGACTAGACCAGCACTTAAGGTGGAGTGCGCATCATGTGACCAACATAGTGTTCACTGATCTATACCACTAGGCTCTCTCGTTGCCTGATAGCATGGAATCAAAACCGTCCCAAATCTTGCTGCTGGGTGCAGACACAGAGAAAAGCGAGGTGGCCGATCTGAAACATCAAAACTCAGAAACTCCTGATTATAGTAAGGTTTATGCAGACCTTCAGGAAAAATACCACCTTGCCTACTCCAAGTCCCAGAAACTCTTCATCACGGAGAAAGCACAGCGGAAAACCCTCTATCACTACAAAAGACGCATTGATGCCATTCTTGACTTGCTTGCAGATTCTGACGACGAAGAGTCAGTGGATTTCACCATTGACCACGACCGCATTTCTGCCGTCATCAAGAAAGAGCCTGCTCTAGAGAAGGAACTTTCGCTGGCACTCAAAATAGCGGCTGGCGAAGATGAAAAAACCATTCCCTTGAAGCCATCCAGCCTAGTGGATCTTGCTGTGAATGAAATGATTCCAGAACTCTCCAATGACGAACTAGATACGGTGGAGATGAATCCTCAGGACACTGATATGTGGACCCGGAGAAACTTCTCCAACCTCGTGATATCCAAATTCCGTCCTGCTGTGGTGAAGGCCAAAGGCGTAAGGGAATACTTTGAGGAATCTACAAACAAACGACGTCGCCGTGCAAAAGACCCTGTTTAATTGGGGCTCGCTCTTTCTATCATTCACTTCTCACCCGACATAGTATGCTTTCATGGCCCCAGCCTTCTGGTCGACGAATTGTGCCTGCCCTTTTTGACCAAGCTCTCCATGATCTTGATGGTATCGAATAACTCAAATATGAAAACCCGTCTCTTGTGTTTGAACTTACCTCGATCAATGAGCCGGATGGTCTTCAAAAACAAGTTTTGATTAGCAAACACTTCTGGGTTCTCTCCTTTAATACGGAGCAATTCCTTGCGGGCCTTCTTTTCAATCCGCCCTAGTACGGAACTCAAATAATTGATCAAGCTCAAAACCTTTTCGTCGATTTCCTCGTAGTTCTCAATGATAACCTCGTCCTCCAAATCAAGGTAGTTATTGACTTGGATCGCCTTATCCATGCTGAATAAGGAATAGTATGTTGCATCGTTGTAGGGATTGAGAATCTCCACCTTGGTGAAACTGTCTTCTTGCATGAATTTTGGATATGCCAATGACTGTTTGGTCGGGCCACGTGATGTCCACGACACCCAATCAAGTTCGTCAAGAAGCTCGATACCTTCAAGAGTGCCAGCCATCTTACCAAATTGGTAAAATGCCAAACCCCGAATTTGCCAACTGCTGGAATTCTCGAAGATCCGCTTCAAGTAGTCAACTATATGCCCACCACTTAAGTTGGAGGTGTACATGGGCTCCAAGATTTGCACTCCATATTTGGATGAAAGAACTTCTCCCAATACCCAGATGTACTGCTTGAGCCGTCTCAAAAGATACTCTGTTTGAGTGCTGGTGAGCAACGCCTGGCTGGAGAGCTGATCGGTTGATATTGACTCTTCCAAACTCTCGTATAAAGGGGACTCTCTCACCTTCTCTTCTCCAAAATAGAACGGGCTATCGCTCAGGTAATTTGGAATGTTAGTTTCCACGGGTGTGGCCAACGGGTCTAGATCGACACTTTGAAATATTGAAGAGTCACAGTATTTTGCAGAGCCAGTATCCGAGTTGCGTGTATCATTATCAATTATGTTGAGCCTGCAACACAATTGTTTGATTTTGGCAATGATCTTGTCGAGAATGTACCTTTTGCTGTTGAAAAAATTGAAGCCTTCTTCAGTTGCAAGAAGATACTTGAAGAAATGTTGCAAGCCCTCATTGTTGCCTGCCGTTGAGGACATAGCTAAGTATGGATAAAACTGAATTTTGAGCGAGTGCTCGATTGCATCGAGGTATTCGAAAGACTGGAGCTGCTTGACGCTCGCCATGAACTTCCGTTCAATGTATCCGTTCTGTTCAAGGAATCGGAACCCGAGAGGGGTAGTGCAAAACTCGAGAAGCAAAGCACTGCCCAATTTAGACCGAGATAGAATAGTTGCATTGGGACGCAACTCCACGAGCATATCGATCTTTTCGAGATTGTTCTTTATGATGAAATGTTCATGTAAGAATTCAATAGACTTATCCACCACCTCTTCAGACGCGTCATAAAGTAAGGTGACCAAGGAACGTATGAATAAACCCTGACATTCCTCAAACTGCGATATTTTGGGCAAAACATTTGCTAGAGCGAACATTTTGATTTTGGAATTGGAATTGTTCAATGCTTGGTCTAGCAATAACCGAGTGGGGCTGTTCAATGTGTAGTTGAGGTTATTGAGAATATTGCATATCAAGTAATTGTTGTCTTCGCTGCCCTGACTTCCTTGAATGATATTCATAATGATTTGGAAGAACTGCCACCGCTCCAAAATCTCTAGGCCACGGGAATTGCCCGAAAAAATCCCAATGAACCTGACATATCCAACAGAAAGGGTGTTTTCCAACCTTTTACGAGAAAGAATCGGGTCCTTACTCGATATTCCACTGAAGGGATCCACCTGAGCAAAAGCCTCTGCAATCTGTGCCATAAGTTTATTGGTCGCAATGAGTTTCGCCCCTTCATCGTGACAGAGAAGAGACTCCAAGAGCTGCGCACTCACATTGATCACAGCTTTGGGCTTTTTGAGCCGCGGGTTTTTGATGCTGTAGTTGAGTGCTAATGTGCTGAACCTGTACTTGAAAGGCCGCAAGAACAGAAAAAACACCTTCAAGAACCGAGGGAACTTTTCCTGTAGCTCTGAAAACCGCTGAGGATTTCTTAAAGGACCTGAGAATAAATGTGACAACTGAGTCAAATCCCAGTCATAAAAGTCTTTCATAGCGAGAACTTTGGTGTTCATAATGAGAGTTTTGAACACGCTGTCTGTCATGGCAATACGATGCTCCAAGGTCAAATCTTTGACAATGCTTTTGATTTCCAGATAAGAGCCGGAGCCGGATTCCTTTTGTCGTATCTTTGTAGCAGCTTCGATTTTGCTGAGCGACGTCAATGAAAGCCTGGAGCTATAAGCCACCAAAATGTGATCATTGTAGAACTCAGGAGGTAGCAAAGTAGTGCATAGCTCGAAGATGTTGGTGAGTAAGAACGTGGCTTTGGAGGTGTTCTCCTCGCACCTATTCTGGTTCACGATTTCAAAAAGACTGGGGAGTAGCTCGCAGTTGATGAAGATCTTCAAAAGAAGACCTCGGTAATGAGAGACAATGGAGAACTCAAAACTTTGAGGATTCATGGGGTGGTAGTCGAAGCGAGGAGTATATGTGCCATCGGAACAGCCCCCATTACTCATGTATGCTTGGATGCCGGTAAACAAATCACCTATAGAAGAGTCCTCGAGCCAAGGAAGGCTTCTGATGTGAAGCAAGTCGAGGATCAAATCCAAAATGATGCTGCGCAACTTTGTATTTCTCTTCTTCAAGTTGGACACGAGCATTTTGATGGGGTTGAAGAGGTCATGTGAAAAACATATAAGCCCAGTCCATGTTTTCAAGAAAAAGGAGATTAAGAAAGAGATCTTCAATGCCTTGTTGTAATATCTCTTGGTATCGGGGATTTTCCCTTCATCGTCATCTTCAAACAATGTAAACACCGAGGTGAGCGAGTCTAAATCAAAGCCATTTCTTAGAAAGAGCCGAGCTTCGGGTATATCGAGAAGGGTGAGCATGGTGATGATACATGAGATGGATATTTCGACGTTGCCATTGATGATGGAGTGGATTAGAAGCCTCAAGCCTCCTCCATAGAACGCAATGTCAGGTTTGAGCACAGCAATCTCCGAAATGGTCTCGATGCACATTCGAATAAACCCATAACTGCTATCTGATTGGAGTTCGGATTCCGCTTGCGGAGCCTCATCAAACTCATGATCCACACATGCCACCAATGCCTTGATGATACCAATAGACAAGTAATCAGCACCATTGGGAATATTCAAGAACTCACGGATCAATTTTAGAGCTTCTTCTTTTTCAAGAAGTGGTGCCTGCGTAGACAATGACACGATAAGGAATATAAGGATCTTCAGGTGGATAAGGTGCTGTAGGGCTTCCTGGTTAGCACAAGTGTACCTCAAGATTCTATAAGCAGCGGAGCGGAGCTGGGGTTTCGGATCATAGAGCATAAATTGGATCCTGGAAATCACATTCTGCGAGAAGATCTCGCCCTTCAAGGCCGGGTTATCAATTAATAGAGCCACAAGCTGGTTTGCTTTCGGGAGGATCACGTGTAGATCATCCTTGTCCTTGATTGAAATGCTCTGAAGAATGTCAGTGAAGGTCCAAGTGGCCGTTTCTAGGTTATGAGACATGTTTTCGTCCGTGTCACGGTGCCGTTGGGGCTTGTAGCTTTCAATGGAGCTGATATTGAAGCTGTCTATGGTATAGGAACGAGAGCGAGAGTCATTGGGACCGAGATCGGAGGCCGGGGCCAGGATACCTAGGCCGGGCGTAGACTCGGGCAGTTTGGGGGTCGGATACACCGTGGGATTGGTGCCACTACTGCCCTGGGCCATGATGATAAGGAGTGACGGGAAGCGTGTTCTTGGAAAACAGGCTGGGTCATGTGACATGGAGGGTCTGCGCGCAGCGTGGGTTCGGCCTGGTGCAGGAATGACCCCAGCTTCAGATAAACATAAACATAAACATACACAACAAAGGACTTGAAAGCTTCAGCAGGAAATGCCGGCACAAAAGCCAGATAGAAGTAATTTTTTTACAAGTGTGTATAGAACGAGTTTGTATAAAGAATAAGCACATATGGAAGTATACTTGGTAGGGAGTAGTTATTGTGGACTAGAGTAGAGTAGAGGGGAGAGAGGGGAGAGAGGGGAGTTTTAAAAGCACCCGTGCACCTGTCAAATGAAACAAAGGTCAAACAGAAGTGACTCTTTTGACAGCTCGAAGTTACACGTAGACAAGTTCGGAGTGGCAGGAATGTCGAGGCGAAAGCTGTCGCTAAGAAAAAGAAATAAAGCTCGACATTTTTTCTGTAAGGGGCCATATTGTTCACCCCAATCGAACCAGTGAAGCCATATTGGCTTGGCGCATTGTGATAGAACATCTGTACAAAGAGCATATCGAAGACAACTATTGTCTGGTTAAGTCCGGGGCTTCAAAAGTCTTACCGTGCTATTCATCAAGAAACTAATGGAAGCCGTACATCTGTCGATACAGGCAACAATGGCCGACCGGCCTTTTTAGCGTCTCAATGTGTCAGCTCGTCGCATGAATGATAATGCACATGTAAAACGACAGGCAAGTCTCTCCCACACTGACACTCTGGCCATAACGACATAAAACAGTTTTAAGTTATGTATAGAAAAAGAACAATAAGCCCTTTTCCCCACACTACGGGGATTGTCCTCCTTGTTTCAAATTAATCCTCGCAGGCCTGGGTTCACGTTTTGAGTTGGCCTTGCGGTCATTCTTTTTTTTTTAATCGCGGCACCTCGTGCTGATCGCTTCCATCTCTCTCGCGAATTACCTCCCCGTCAGCTTGCTCAATTCTCAGGCCGCCCTCTCTCTGCGCCCATGACTTTTTGCATATACTTAGGTTGACGTGACCAGTCCTGCACAAAGCACGCTCTCAAACGCCTTCTTTGCTCCTTGTAATTGACATCCCTCTCTCGCAGGTTTATCCTTCCGGGTCGCCTCGCCCAATCAGCGCTCGTGTGTGTCTAATGTCCTATATAAAACCTATCTAAAGCACTCTTACGCACTGCTCTGCATCTAGGGCCAGTGGGGTCAATCAAGTGCGAAATCTCACTTTAGAGCCAGAAAAAGATTGGTGGAAAAAAAAAAAAAGTCCGGTCCTCGAGAATTTATATTCCGCTCCCCCTCCCTCAATCCCCCGTTCCATTAAAGCTGCACATATCGCCCAGTGCTACCAGTCTCTCTTCGGTTTTTTTCGGTTTTTGTTTTTTTATACCTTCGTGTCTACTTCTCTTTTTCCTGCTGCTGTTCCCAAATTGGCTGTTTTGTTCTCTAGCTTGCTTTGCTGATTCCTCCTGTCGCCCGCTGTTTTTGATGTCTCTCACCCCCTGTTAATTGACTCCCACACTATCTGACCTCCCCAACAATGATGCTTAACGATTCTCAGCACAATTCCGCCATGGGCACCGAAAAGTCTGCAGCAGTGACTGTGCCTGCAGCTAACCAAAAAGGAAAAAGAAGAATGTCATTGTTCTCGTTTGGCAGCAACCTGTCTTCAAACGCTTCAAAAGTCCAAGGCTTAGCGCCTATTTCGACCTCTCCGGGCGACGACCCCTCTAAGTCCGGAAAGCTTGTGTCCAAGCCTGTTGCCCCTCAAAATCCCGCTCCTACCTCTCAAGTCGGTTCGCCTGTAATCTCGGCCACTGGTGAGCCCGGTTCCTTATGTGAAAGACCGGAGTCGCTTATTTTCGAGCGTTCCGTCCAGGATATGGCTGGCCAAGCCAAGCAAGAGGATTTCATCCCCCCTGCCTTGGATGCCACCGCCTCTATCTTGTCCGACAAGCACACAGACTTGGACAACGTGGAAATGATCTATACGTCACGCAGAAACTCTTCGGTCCTTGGTTTGAACATGGCTTTGGGCAGACCATGCCCTCCGCTGCGGAAAAATAGTGCTTATACACTGCCTATTTTGGCCTCGCCCAACTCCAGTGCTGCTCTCAATTCATTCAATTATGGTCAGTCCCCACCGAGCGCCAATTTAGCACAGGTGCAGTCGCCCGTGTCACCACCGAAATTGGTCAGCTCTAGATCCTCTGTCTCCTTCTATTCATATGCTGACATGATCAACAACGACGAGTTTTCTCGCCGCCCATCCCTCATGCATGCGTACAGCCACGCCGGAAATTCGTCAGTCGGGCGTAAAATGAGCGTGACCTCTAATCACTCGCTAGCCTCGAACAATGGGTTCAACTCTCCGGGCTACCGGAGTGGCAACGAATCCTACAAAAACCAACTTGAGCAGATTCCACAAAGAAGCCTGTCCAAACCAAAGGATACGACAGACGTGCTGAAATTCCTCATCAGCCCCGAGTCGTCGGACTCCGAAGACCAAGATCACGTGGCCAAATTCACCGATGCTTCGTCCGAAGCACAGTTGATAAAAAGAAGATCGTTCACTTCCAATCACTCCATCCCAGACAATGAGAGTTTCGTGTCCACTTCGGTCGGTGACTGTATTAGACAAACCAACACCGAGATTAGCGGCAACTAGCGGCCTGACCCCAGGTTGCATCTAAGATTAGACCGAATTGCCTTGTCTGTTTAAAACTTCCATTCTATTGTATATTATATTGAAATGACCGCTTCTAAAATATGCGTAAGTTTGACTACTTCTGGTTCTTCCTGCAGTTGCGAACATGACTCTTTAGTGAATGACTCATCCATAGTTCTGCATCTGTCTGCATCTACTCTGCCAAGTAATTTTTCCTGTTGGCAGTTCTGATGAACCGTCTTACCTTCCATTCAACATCTGCATCCTTATCATCAATCAAGCCCAACCTCAACTCGAAAAGACGCATCTCGAAACGAGGTCCCACCTCACTGAGTTCCACCCCATCTTTCGTTTTGATGTACACGTGATGTCTCACACTGATAAAGTCCTCGTTGTTGATGAAAGTAATGACTCTGGAACTATCCTTCTTGGCTCCGGGCGGAAACAAGTGCTTTAAGATCTTGACCACTCTTTGGCCAAGCTGTGTAGTAAAGTTCTCGAATATCAAGTGGGGATACACCTCGGAAATGTTGCCCATATTGGGGAGGTCATGCCTCAACTTGACGTTGTAGAGCGTGAAGATGGCCGAAGGTCCATGTGGGAAATGTGATATGGTTAACGAGGTGGGAATACCTCTATGTTCATGCAACACAATCAAGTCATTGATGGCAGCTTTCTGGCAGGACTTGACGAGCTCGGGGATGATGTAGTTACCACGATTTAGCTTCATGGAGTTGGGGAACATGAGCTTGATTTCCTTACTGAACTGTAGCAACTTGACCGATGGGTTTCTGGACGTGGTGATGATAATCCGGGGGTCGTTGACTCCGCTCATGGCCGAGTACTCATCGTCGATTTCCACCTGCTCACTTTCATCGTACCTGAAGTTCTTGTGGAGGTCCAAGTCCTCACTGATCTCTTTGGGGACTGCTTTACCCGAAGCCAAAGCAGCCTTGAGCCTTTGTCTTTTCTCGAGCTGAGCGGCTTCCTGCAACTCTATTGATTTTTTGTAGAGGTACTCTTTACGTTCTCTGGCCTGCCTTCTGATCATTGGTGGTGGGTGTAGTTGAGAAAAATCTACGAGTTATGGTGTGCGATGAGGAACTGCATACAGCACCACCACTTACTCCAGAGATTAGAGTTTAGAGGTCACATATTTTTTTTAGAATCTTTTTGTTTTTTTCATTGGCTTTAAATATCTGATTTTAAGTTACGCTTTGTTTCTGAGTTTATATTTAAGTTTGCGTGTTACATTTTATGGGGTTGCATTCAGAGGCTTATACCTTGGTGCATTGTCTTATTATGTTCTTTATAACGTGTTTTAACCTAAACCTGTATTCGTTGATGGTTCCTCAAAGAGAGGAACCAGAGTGGTTTATATACTTAGAGAGAAACGTGGCACCGAAAAACTCTCCACCAGAACAATAGGTAAACATTGCTCCAGGGTAAACAAAAGGGGCCATCAATGCACGAAGTGCCGTGAGGGCCGGAACGCCGTGATACGGTGTTTGCAGTGGCCATTGTAACAACTGGACTGAGAGGCTTCATAATATCTTCATAGGCAGGGCCCTGCCTATGGCGGATCTAACAGTCTTGTGTGATGCATTAGCTTATTTATAATTGCGGAGCTGGCTCGTCGTAGTCGTGTATCTCCCGCATCTCGTAGCCCTCTTCTGGCAACCTGGTGGGTGCTGGAAAAAGGGAGTTCTTCCTGTAGTTGCGAGCCTTTTTCGATAATTTGCGCCGGAAGTCCTGGAACCGGTCTCCTGTTGACGTATCGGTGTACGACATTCTGGACCCTCTTGTAGGGTATGGGTCCAATGATGCTGCACGGTTGATGGCATGATGTTCCTGGGCTTCGTCTCTTCTGTGCATGTTGTCATTAGGAAGCATGATGGCTCTGTCTAAAGAGTACGGCAACCCTCTGTGTCTGCCTCTAATCATCATGGCTATAATCACCAATTTCGATATGGTGCTGAACTTGTACGAGAGCGATTGGTCCACGTTTGGGTAGCCCAACGACAACCCCACGGTACCGTAAGCACTGATAATCTCGAACAATACCGCAAACACCGTGAACCGCGTGTCTCCGCCGTCTATCTTTCCACCCTCAGCGATGCATATAATGAATAGTCCCAAGAAAATGAACCAAAGATCGAACGACAATTGGTTCCGCAAGTGCGTACCAACAAAATTCCTTGGCGTGCTATCAACGTCATCTTCCTGCTCCTCTGGTTTCATGTACACTCCCAAAGATTGCTCTTCATAGACATTGGTTCTCCTGATGGAAATAGCAAGCGGAAGAACAGAAATATACATCATGATCATGTAACTCACCTGCACGGCCGCGTGAAGCATGGATAAGTCAATGACACTGAAACCGGCGGTTCTAGTACTAAATGCCTGGAACAACCCGTCCAAAATCCGGAACGGCCGTGGGATCTCTTTCAAGTATTCCCTATTGAGATCTAGAATGATGAAGAGCACTAAATCTGTACCATTAAGCACCACCAATATGAAAAACAACCACCATGTAGGAATCGAAGGGAAAAGTAAAGTGAAACACCGCCGAGGGTGATCCAACAAGAACCCTAGCGACTCTTTATATAGCGAGAGTGGCCTTGCAGTGATGAACATAATCCATATAATGAATCTGAGCAAAATGGGGAACCCAGTGTTTCCAATGACAATGAAAAAGCATGAGATAACCAAGATGTATACAGACCGGCTGAATGTCATCATGGAATTAGGGGTGAGTGTTAAGCCCAAATCATTGAAAACAGACTGAGCAGTGAAGAAACCCCACCAGGTGGGCGAAATTCCAAAATCTCTCATTTGGGCCGCGTACTCTTTGGCTACCTTGATGAATCCCACGTAAAAGCAGAAGGCTATGATGTGGAAACCAATGTAGTAAAAGAGAATAATCTTGATCAAAAGCTTCACTGCTCGGTACTCCACACCCCCTAATTCTTCTTTTTGCTCGTCATTGAGATGGACAAACGTAGAGTTTCTTCCAATTGTTGGCGTCCACGAGAGATAGTTTGTGCTCATGACTTTGCTAAGAGGATTTTCTCCAGAGTCTGAAAGTACACCTTCTTCATCATCAGCGTCCACATCCTCATCATTATGCAGCCCTATACTTCGGTCGGTTAAAGTCCGAGAGCTCAACTTAGATACCATTGGAGTACGCCATCTACGCAATCCTTTTCTGTTGTTGTTGCGTGATTGCTTCCTTTGTCTGTCAATTGTGGGCTCTTGAGCAAATTTCAAGTTGCCATACGAAGCCAAATGAGCGTCATCCTTCTCCAAATTGGGTACAAGGCGTGTGGGCAGCTCATCCCCGGAGTTTTCTGAGTTTTCTAGGGCTTCTTCATCTGCACTGGCATTTGCATGGTCTCCGGAATCCTCTGCAGCATCATCCAGCGGAGAAAATCCCGAGGAGATCACGCTGTCATCACTATCGTTGTCGTAATTCGTGTCGTTGATGTCGCTGCGATCGTGCAACTCGCTATCGATTGACTCGTTATCATTGGAGAAGGTGCGCTGCTTCTTTCCCGGTGTAGAAGTGGTATTAGAGATAATCTTCTTGAGCACTTTGCGCTTGCCTCCAAAGCGGTCGGTCTTGCTCATCATCCACTTGCTGGTGCTCTTTTTTCTGGGCGTGCTGAAGTGGAGAAGCCGGTTCTTGGTGGTGTAGATAGGGGTATCGGAGCTTTTCTCGATTTCATTGGGTGATTTGATTACTAATACATCCTCGTCCACCACACTGTCTCTGCGTTTGTTTTGGAGCATGGCAATCGACTTGTACATATCTGAAGGATCAATCTCCACGGTTCTCTTGGAGGCTTTGGGGAGGTCACCAAATTTGATCCCATCCGATTGCCTGGGAAGTTCATCTGGTGCAATCCCCGAGCCAACATCGTCTTCATCGCTGGGTTCATGATACATTGTGTGACTCAGGCCATTGCCCTGGCTTTCCTGTTTTCCATTCGAGGAAGAGGACGAGGAGTTGAACTTAAAGTCCACACCCAGAGCCACAGCACCATTTTGTTGTGAAGGCAGAAGGCCAATCCCTTGGTTATTAACAGTGTTGGCCATAGTGCGGTCCATTGACTTTGTTCGAGCAGCTAGCGTGGCATTTCTCCTCATTCGGTAGTTCAACTTGGACGACTCCTTGATATTGTCGAAATGCCGCTCAAACCAGTACAATCGAATGAAAAGCAAGGAGCCATGGATGAAGATGGGTGTGGTGAGGGTGGTGACGATGTAGACCAAGATTTGCTGAGATAAGCGGAGGTCATTGAGATTAATAGTGTTCAAGCCTGCTTGAGTCGAGGCTCCGCTCATCAAAAAGAGAATGTCGATAAATTTGAAGTTGGATATGGGGTACACGATCACGGCGCCCAAAAATGACATGAAGATGATGTACGTATAATGAGCAGCCCTAAAGTTGGGAATGACTTTGACCACGTATGGATGCACGGTCAGCGTGAAGTTGTGGATAAAGGTACGGATGATGGTACCATATGAGTGTTCTCTGGGCCTAGATAGCCGCTTTCGGAGTCGCTCGAACACGGTGGGCATGGATGTGGAGGTGGGGGGAGTCAGAGGGTGTTTTTACTATGCAATAAGATTTGACAGCTACATTTTCGCTGAGGCGCGGGTCTGCCGAGTAGTGTACAAGATAAGCAGAGATGCCGGAAAAAGCTGGCAGGAAAAGAAGGTACCATAATGGATTATGGTTATCCCCGAGCATTCGATATTCTGGTACTTGGGTATCTGGAAAAATAAGTCTGTTTGGGTATTACTTGGGGTGTAAAAGGTGTGGATGGGGGTCACGTGTGCCTATTAATTACTGCGAAATGCTCTTTCCGCATAATTTCACGAACTGTGCTAGAGCTGCCCAACTAAAAAATCTTAGGCCTCCACTTGTGCAGATCGTTTCGCACCTCTTAAATGCCACACCAAATATCCTTGCCCTAACACACCTCTACCTACAGTCCAACCTAATACTATTTTAGAGACTATACTAGGTCTATAAGAAGTGCTATATTAATTACTTTTTTTGTACTATGTCTACTCTGGATATAGTTGAGACAGTGTTTTAGTGACTGTCTTGGATACTAGCAGACATTTAAGGTAGTTTTTGAGTGCTCTACTAAGTCCATATACTAGATTTATCTAGGCACTTTAGGCAGTAGTACTATACTAAGTGCGATAGTAGGTAATATACTTATGATCAAACTAGATACTACTTTGGTTTATTGCAGGTCTATTGTAGGTCTATTCTAGACACCTTCTTACCGTTTGAGGTACTGTTTAAAGTGTTATTTGAAAGACCATTTAAGTAGTTTTAGAGGGAACCTTTTAGGTTCATATAAAGTACTATAAATCCCACCCCTACTAATATCCTGTTTCTCTTTCACTCTAGTATGCCTACCTTCTTGTATCTCATACTCTACCCAATGTACATGGTATTTCCCTATTTTCTCCTTATACACTATTTATTCTTTTTGGTGTTCAAGTCCCTTTCACCTTTTAATCTCTTATTTGTTTCTTGCCTAATTGGAGTTCATGAATTAGTGTAGCTGCCTAAGAGGGTCAGTATTAAGTGGTGGGAGACAAGTTGCGAAGAGACTGATATTCAGAGTCATAAGGGAATAATCTTTGGAGTAGACAATAAGAGTAGGTGGAACTTGAAGAGTAGATACCACGATATTAAATACTGAGAGTATACAAACTAGGTTTAACTTCCAAGAGGAGATAGTAGTACACATACGAATAGACATGCTGTTAGACATATTGAGCATACTGACTAGACAAAGACGTACTAAGCAGACATTCTAGGATATCTCATAATATGAGTAGACCTAGTAAGATTATATATAATACGAGTAGACATAATAAGAGTAGACTTGATAAAAGTTGATATAGAATAGAT